>CM061142.1:593565979-593666002 GCA_030789695.1 Scilla litardierei | reverse complement strand
ACATGGATTATAATTTGTTTCACCTAGAGTCTAAGCCTTGAACTACCCATCATCATCCAAGCTTTGGCACCACTTGATGAGCTTTCTTTCATCAAGTTCCAAACTTTGGCAATGCTTCTCTTGATGTCCATCCTCATGCTCCAAGCTTTGGCATCACTAGATGATCTTCATGACTTCATCCAAGCTTAAGCAATCCATCACTCTTGGAGGTCTTTAAGATATCCCTTGCATCATTCTCCAAGTATTATGCTTTGTCTCATCAACATATAATCATTAAGATAAACTATGACTAAACATAAGATTGATTAGCACACTAACATAATGTATTGATCATCATCAAAACAACGTTAGTCTTGAATCCAAGAACAAACAGAATTTGCCCCCTCTCAGATGGTGGCTGTGAGGCATGTCCACTGCCTGCTGCCTCGGCCAACTGTCATCCACCCCTCTATTGGGACTGCATGGATCTCGGGTCTCTGCTGTAGAATGGTCATGGGGTCTTGAATTACTATTTCATGTTGAAATGTCAAGAGACATAATATAATTGATGCTATTATGTTTTCATTTGATTGTAGGAAAGGAAATTAATATGATTGCGTAAAAGATGAAATTGTTGCAGAGGAAATGAAGCAAGTCGATTCATTTGGCCCTCTGTTTCTTTGATTACTGTCACGGTCCCTTTTCGATCGTAAGTTTTCCGTGCGCGTACTTTTGTTCGTACGCGTATTTATTTTGATCTCTTTTTGTATCCCGAACGTACGATGTGATATGTCATTGTGACCCTCTGGAAGAGTATTTATATGTGGAATTATTTTTGAACGTCATTTAAGGGGTCGTTCTACCACAAAATAACTTTGTTTGAAGAGGTGTTGTAGCTTCCACCTTCATCGTTAGATGTTTTTATTTTTGGTTCCGATTTCTGTTACCCTAGCCCGTGACCGATCTTCTTAGTCTCGACCCTCTCGTCGACACGATCGTCCCGGTATTTTTCTTATAATTATCAGACACCGTTAGACCCACTTTTTCCACTAATCCCCTTCTAATACACTTAGCCTTATTAATTTGATAATTCAACTAACCTAATTAAAACTATAGGCCTAATACGTTTCATATGAAATAATTCCTAGCTATTCGCCATCCCATATCATCCTATCTCTACCCCCTCCCTCTTACATCTTCTCTCTCTAATCACCTAAGTGTACCCCACTTTCAAAGCTATTTATCAAAACAACTCTCTTACGTTCACCTAATTGGATTATTCACCATTCTATTTTAAACTAATGTATACCCCCTCTATCTCTCCCTCTCTCCTATAACCCTTAAGTCCACTCCTTTTGCAATCTATATAGCAATTTCATCTTCTTAAAAACTCACGCAGCCTAGGGTTAACTCACGCACGCAGCCGCCGTAACCCATCGCCTGGCCTCCCAACCATGGCCTAGCCTCCCCTCGACGTCCCACTCTGACCAACACCTCCCTCTCGTCGACCTCTCCATCCTCCTCCATAAAAACCCCACACAACCCCTCTAAACCCTACAAAAACTGTCTTAGCCCCCTCCCTTCAAACTTTCGGCCATCACCCCCAAGCCGACGCTGACCATTCCCCTTACCGCCGGTGACCTCCCCTCACATCCCCCTACTCACGGCATACCTCATCCACTCGACCACCTCCCTTCTCCTCATTAAAAACCGTGCAAAACAGTCTCCTCTCCATTGAAACCCCTAAAACTGTCCTCCCTTCGCCGAAAACTCATGGCCATCATCATCTGATCCACTGCCGGTCGTCCCCCTACTGCCGGTCTCCCACTCAGGTCCCTCTCTAGCCGTGCAGGCCCCCTCTTTGCGACAGCACCCCTGGAGCATCTCCCCTTGCATGTGCAAACTCTAGGCCACAACCCTAGCCACACGCAACCTCAGATCTACGTACCAAAGGCCATGAGTCACTGTTTGCCACCTCACGTGCCTCTCAAGCCTTCTCGTACCGCTTTTCGTGCCTTTCCGATGCCGTATGATGCTGTGTCGCTGTCCATCCCCTTCGCATCACTGTTTGGCGATCGTACCGCTACCCGGTTGATCTTCATTCGTCGTCGCTGTCCGTCGAACCGTTCGCGCTATCAGAATCCAACCCCTGACATCGCTACCTGACGTCAGTGTAGATCTCATGTCATGTAGTGGTAAAACCCGCTCCGTAGGAACCCCCACATCGCATGCTAATCAAGAGTAAAATCCATACCGTTACTGCTTTGGATAACTCACTAATCAAGATCTAAAAACTGGGACTATAGGCTGGGTCGCGACTTGAGCACATAGGTATAATTGGACTTGTTGAATGGATCGCAGCGTGATTGTTTTCAGGCAAGTGATACTTGCCAGTGTTTGTTTAGGCCACGTTTTAGGCCAATTTGTGTAATAGTATAAAAGAGACTAGGTGATGAAATGATAGTCGCCTAGGTGCCCTTACTAGATCTAGCTTGACAACGAATCTAGATCCGACACCTTTACCATGCTATTATTTCATGCCGCATGTCACGTTTACTTTCAAATTAACTGTGCACAATCTGCTTATTGCTATGTTCATGCATTTTTCCATGTCATTTCATGCATTGATTGTATTGCTATATATGCGTAGCACACTGTAACCTACGGCAAGTAGGATCTTGACTCCTACATATTTATTGAGGCTAGATGTACCTTTATGCCAAATGAAAAAAACTTCCTGGCTCATGATCCAGAAGATATACACGAGGAGTGGTAGGGTTAAGCGACCACTCAGCGTAGAAGTGTGCCCGTATAACCACTTCAGTTGTAAGGCGTAAAATCTGGGGGTGGGGTAGGGTTAAGCGACCACTCAGTGTATAAGTGTGCATGATCAGCAACTTCAGCTGTAAGACATAAACCTTGTGCACAATGTGAATGCATGTTTTCACCATGAAATCGTGATATCCTGTTTAGTAGCCTTTTGCTACGATGTGTCGTGCAAATGTTAACTTTCATGTTCATCTTAAACTGCTGCATTCATGCTCATATTTAAACTGCTGCAATCATTAAATAACATGTCATGTCATCTTCATTATTTTAGAACTGCTAGTTGTACCCTTTTACTTTATGTTTCCTTGCACAGAAATCTCCCTTCCCTTTCTGGAGACTTTTGCTGACATGTGCTCTTTTCTCTTTGGGTGTCACATGTCACGTTTAGAGTCTGAGTTTGTTGCAGAGGATGACCAGTTTGTTGACGTCAAGCCCGAGGCCTTTGCCGACGTCCAGCTTGAGGACATTGGTGACCAGTCATAGTCTCGCCTAGAGACTTATGTTAGTTGTTGCTGTTGCTTAGATTTGCTGTTAGGTTGTTAGTGCGTAGCACCTTATCCCGCTCTGTTTTCTCTTTGGCCATGCTTAGGCCTTTTGCTTTTATATTCTGGACTCTTTTTTATGACTATAACTCTGATATGTTTGGAATAAAATCTGTGTATTTCTGATTTTCTTCACTTATTATTGTTGTTGTTTCCTCGCATTGCAAGAATATACTATTGGTATCATACACAAACGCTTATCAGACTGTAGCTTCAGAGCTCCAAGTCTGAGCAGTCCTCTTCACGTCTCGCCTTCCATACTTAGGAAGCGGGACGTGACAGGTTTTAGTGGTAGCCTATGCAGGTCGGCCGCCCGATTGAACTGTTGATTGATTCATGTCTTGCCTTTCAAAAGATGTCAGGACTGTCGCCCGATTGAGCTCTTGAGTTCTTGATTGATCTTATTCTAGGAGCGCAACCCATTTCGAAAGCACCGTATCGTATGGCTCCGGTAGAGTTGGAGGAGATGCGTAGACAGTTGGATGAGCTTTTACAGAAGGGATATATCCATCTGAGTGTGTCTCCATGGAGAGCACCTATTCTGTTGATGAAGAAGAAGGACGGTTCGCGTCAGATGTGCGTGGACTATAGAGAGTTGAATGCTGTCACCATCAAGAACAAGTATCTGTTGCCACGTATATGCGACATTTTCGATCAGCTTGGAGGATCGAGATTTTTCTCTAAACTGGATCTCAGGAGTGGATATCACCAGCTGAGGGTAAAGAAGGAGGATGTGCAGAAGACATCGTTCAGAACGAAGTATGGATACTACGAGTTCATGGTTATGCCTTTCGGTGTGACCAACGCATCCGCTGTTTTCATGAACCTGATGAACATGATATTCTATGACTTCTTAGATGAATTTCTCGTTATCTTTATTGAAGACATCTTGATCTATTCGAAGTCGGAAGAGGAGCATACCAAGCACTTGAGGACAGTTCTGGAGATTCTGAGGAAGCATCGTTTGTATGTGAACTATTCCAAGTGCGAGTTTTGGTTGGATAGAGTTGCCTTCCTTGGACATGTAGTGTCAAGAGATGGCATATCCGTGGATCCGGAGAAGATCAAAGCAATCAGAGAGTGGCTGATTCCACGGACATTGTCTAAGAACATGAGTTTTATTGGGCTAGCAGGATAATATCGGTGCTTCATCAAGGACTTCTCTCGTATTACAGAGCCGATGACTAGACTGATGAGGAAGGACATACCGTTCGTTTGGTTCGATGCTTGTAAGGAGGCCTTTTCTATTCTGAAGGTGAGATTGACGTCAACACCTATTCCAGCTGTGTGACTGTTGAGGCGGTGGATGTTGTGAGGAACATCAGAGAGAAGCTGAGGCTCGCTCAGGACTGTTTCAAGCATTGGGCAGATGCTAAACGACGCCCGTTGGAGGTCCAATCTGGAGACCATGTTTTCTCAAGATCTCTCCGAATCGAGGAGTTATTCGATTTGGAAAGAGAGGCAATCTGAGTCCGAGGTATATTGGACCTTTTGACGTCCTGGAGCGAGTTGGAGCAGTAGCTTACTGCTTGGTGTTGCCACCATCACTGGAGGGAGTTCACGACGTGTTTCACTTATCTCAGTTATGTCGATACGTCAGTGATCCATTTCATACTTGGATTTCTCGGATATTATGGTCCGACTGGACCTGACCTACGATCAGCAACCAGTTGAGATTCTGGATCGACGACAGAAGCAATTGAGGAATAAGACCGTCGACCCGGTTAGAGTGGAGTGGCGTCATGGTTCACCTGGGGAGTCTACCTGGGAGCAAGAGGAAGAGATGAGAGAGTGCTTCCTGCACTTATTTCTGGAGCAGTAGTTGATGTTGATTCTGAGGGCAGAATGATTCATAAGGTGGGTAGGATGTCACGGACGATTTTCGATCGTACGTTTTTCGTGCGTGTACTTTTGTTCGTGCACGTGTTTATTTTGATCTCTTTTTATATCCCGAATGTACGATGTGATATGTTGTTGTGACCCTCTGGAAGAGTACTTATATGTGGAATTATTTTTGAACGTCATTTCACGGGTCGTTCTCCCATAAATTAACTTTGTTTGAAGAGGTGTCGTAGCTTCCACGTTCGTCGTTAGACCTTTTTATTTTTGGTTCCGATTTTCGTTAACCTAGCTCGTGACTGATCTTCTTAGTTTCGACCCTCTCATCGCCATGGTCGTCCCGGTATTTTTCTTATAATTATCGGACACCGTTAGACCCACTTTTTCGACTAATCCCCTCCTAATACACTTAGCCTAACGATCTAGGATCTCTAGTTTGATGATAACAAATATGTATGAACTATTTAACGTGTGTGCTAAGTGTGTTTCAGGAATGGTAAAGTAGTAAATCTACATTTGATGACTTAGTCAACGCGGTGGAGAAATTGCTATTCATATAGCAAATTGGAAGATGGAGAAATGGTTATTAATATAGCAACTTGGACTTGGTCAAAGAGATGGTGATTATAGCCACAAATATTGGACCAACTCAAATTAGAGAGGATCTTATTCATATCAATTTAAGATTGATTCATATCCTCATTGCCATTCTAATCCTATTCCAATATGGAAAGATATGGAGTATCTCTTTCATATCTCCTTTGATTGATTCAAATCAATTGAAGATCCAACCAAATCTCCTATCCCATTTGAATCCAAAATCCTAATTCAATTAGTATTGCAATGAGATCTAATTCAAATCCTATAGCTACACAAATTGAATTTCATAGCCATTCATATTCAAACTGCATATCCTAAGAGATTTATTCAAATCCTAATCAAACTAGGATTCCCTTCAATCTTCATCAAATACGTGATTCTAATTGATTCTATCATATCCCATCCTCTCCTATATAAAACCATATTCAAAGAGAAGATTTTGAGAGAGAATAAACCAAAGACATTTGGCCACAACCCTAGAGAAAACCTTCATGTCCGCAACTTTGCAAGGAGCTAGACGGACGACGCTAAAAAGTGCATAACTTTATCCACAAAGCTCGGATTGACGAACCGTTTTCGCCAGGACGATCACAACTCAGTGCTCTATAACATGGTGATATTTTTTTGATTTTAATCTCTGTATTAAATCAATGGTATTTATTTTAGCTTGAGTTGTATTCTGAATAGCTTCATATATTTCATCATCTCCTAGGCCAAAGTTCTTCATATCCTCCAAGCCCTTGTACGCAAGCTACATCTCTAAGTTAATCTCTACATATCCTTATGCAACTCATAGTCCAAGCACTCATCAAGGTCGTAACATCCAAGAATAGAACCATAGCTGAAAGTTTCCATTGATGATAAGAGAACCATATCCGCACGTTACCATTGAAGATGAGAGACCATACTCACAAGTTGTAGCACCCAAAAACCAAGAGGAGGTTGCTAAAACATCAAGGAAGGGTCTGCACATGGACTACTAGAGCAAACATAGAGCTGTCCATGCACTACCAAGGGAGGAGGGGCTGCGCACGCGCTGCAGGGTTCTGTCCACGCACTACAGGGTTCTGTCCATACCCTGTTGGGTTCAGTCCACGCACTACCGCTGCACCATCAAGATAAGGCCGCAATTATCAAAGAGGAGTAAAGTGACAGCAGCAACTTGAGTTGCAGATGAGACGGGACATCTATATCTTGCCAGATGAGAGCTGGCATGTGCCGATTGACGAAGACGACCACCGCTACACAAACTGAGCTTTCTAAACTCTTGTTTATTATTTTGTGTAGTAGTTAGTTAGATCTTCGTAGGGTAAACTTTACCACTTTTGTGTTCTTTTGGGACTTGTCTGGTTGGGGCCAGACAAGAGAGTCTTGACGTGTTGTAGCAGTCAAGATACACATTTACTAGGTTGATAGTGTTCTGCATTTTGTTGAGTGTGGTACAGTCTAGGTGTACAAAAGGAACATGTTAATGCTAGTATTTGCTTGGGGGCTGGATGTAGATTGTTGATGCGACCGAACCCGGGTAAATCTGTGCGTACCCTGTGATTGTCTCTTATTTACCCTGCTTATGTTTTTAATTGCGTGTGATTTCTCGTGAGTTACGCGAGAATATTTTTATAAGCCTATTCACCCCCCTCTAGGCTAGGATCCAGATCCAACAAGTGATTTCAGAGCAGGTTTTAGGATCAAGCCTAGGATTGACCATGGATCACATTGATAGTGCTTTTGCTGAGGGTAAGTCTATTTCACGTCCACCTAGATTTAATGGGGGTAGATTATGCTTATTGGACAAATCGTATGAAAATCTTCTTAATTTCTATTGATTATAAAGCTTGGCAAATTATTGAAAAACGCTATAAACCACTTGTCATTAAAATTGAAAATACTGAGATGCTTAAACCTGATGATAAATGGGATGATAATGATTGGAGGCTTTATTCTCTGAATGCTAAAGCTATGAATGCTCTCATTTGTTCATTAGATAAATCTGAATTCAATCGTATCTCACATTGTCTAACTGCACAAGAAATATGGCATATATTGGAGGTTACGCATGAGGGAACATCACAGGTGAAGGAGTCTAGACTTGTACTTTTGACCACAGAGTACGAGGAATTTTGCATGCTACCATCAGAGACCATATAAGAGATGTTTGCGAGGTTCACCAACATCGTCTATAAGTTTAGCTCGCTCGGTAAGCCATATTCTAGCCTTGAACAGGTGAGGAAGATATTAAGAGCGCTGCCAAGCTCTTTTAGGCCTAAAGTCACAACCATCCAAGAAGCATAAGATCTATCACAGATGAGGGTGGAGGACTTAATAGGTAATTTAATGTCTCATGAGCTTGAATTGCAAAATATTGAAGATAGAGAGAAACCTGAGGAGAAGGAAATAGCTTCAAAGCCACTTGCTCTGAAAGCCAGTGAAGAAGAAGAAGAAGATGAGGAGATAGCGTTGATGGTCAGGAATTTCAAAAAGTACGTCAGGACTCCTCAAGGAAGATCAGAAATGCATAAAAGGTTCATTCGCTCTAACACTTTTAATTCAAATAGAAATTCTTCTGAACAAGATTCTGCTGATAGAGTTGAATGCTTTAAATGCAGGAAAAAGGGACACTTCGTGAAGCAGTGTAGACAAGAGACTGCTCAGGTTGCTAAGGATAAAGAAAAATCCAAGGTGCTAACATAGGACATGGACAGCGAAGCTGAGGATGAGCCTGAGGAGAATGTAGCTCACTCCCTCGTCTGCTTAATGGCAAAGAGCAATAAGGTAAATTCCTTTACTATAACTGAATTGTTAGATGTTTGTAAAGGAATGCAAAATGAGATTAATGAGCTAGAACTCACGTAAATGATTATAGGCATGCCAGCTTTAAATTACAAAAAAAAAATTGTGATATTTCTGAAGAAGTTGACATTCTTAAGAAGAACTTGCTGCACGTGATTCTACCATGGCTATAATGAAAAAAAGAAAAATCATGCATTAATGAAGAAGTTGCTTGTCTTTCTTGTCCTTCCATATTGAATAATATTAGCATGCTTAAGCAGGATTTGATTAAGCTCGAAACTGAAAAAGATGATTAGAGAGCTTAGTGATAAGTTGTGCATGTTAAATAACGAACTTAAAAAGAAAATTGATGAATTTGAAAAGAAGGAAGAGGAAAACAAGAGAGCTTTTATAAGTAAATGTACTTTGCTTGTGGATGAAAATAAATTATTAAATTCCAAAGTTTCTAGTCTAGAATTGTCATTAAGAAAATTTTCAATTGGTAAACATTCGTTGGATACCATACTTGAAAATCAATTATATGGCAATAATAGAAAAGGACTTGGATTTGATTTGAAAAACGTTGAAAAGCCTAAATTTGGTTTGAAAGAGAATCTGTAGAGAGAGATTCGGTGTAGAGAGAGAAAGAGAGAGAGAGAGAGAATCTGCAGAGAGAGGAGAGAGAATCAGTAGAGAGAGATAGAGAGATTGAGAGAGAATTGGTAGAGAGATATATATAGAGAGAATCGGTAGAGAGAGAGAGAGAATCAGTATAGAGAGAGTGAGAATTGGGGGTGAGAGAGAATCGATAGAGAGAGATTCGGTATATAGAGAGAAAGATAGAGAATTTGTAGAGAGAGAGAGAGAAGCGAGAATCAGTAGAGAGAGAGAGAGAGAGAGAGAGAGAGAGAGAGAGAGAGAGAGAGAGAGAGAGAGAGAGACCTCATGGTATTTATGTAAAAATGGCCCAAAGGTGAGGGTATTTATCCAAACGTGAGGGGGGGGGGGGGGACAAAATGGTCCAATTTAATAACGTTAGCCCATTTTCCGTTATAGGGTATCAATTTGTCACAAAATAAAACTAAGGGTATTTACGTGAAAATGGCCCAAACATGAGGGTATTTTTATGCAATTTACCCTATCTTGAACTCATTTTTAATGAGGCGGAAAGAATCAATCCCGGTGAAATTCATGTTAATTGGAAAATGCGGATTGATTTGGTTGATATTATAAATTGAATCTCCCCTTGTACTTCAATGTTTATATTATCACACTTACACAATGGTGGTGAAGTCTAAATTATGATTTTCTATGAACTTGAATCGACTACTTTATGGAAAATGCCATGCAAGTGATAGATATAATCTATAATACTTTATTTTTGCATGTGATATTTGATGATTTCATTAATCCGCTTTTGATGATAACAAAAGGGGGAGAAGAGTGTTGGAAAGATTTGGTGTCAAATGGTGTTAATTATTGAAGGGGGAGTTTGAAAATACATGTATATGGGGAGCTTGGAAAAAGGGGGATCATGCTTATTTCTATGTGCTACATTGTTGAGCATACTTGTAATGCTTGAGTATCTCATTGTGTATATCTTATTGCATTACATCCTTCAACACACTTCACACTCTTATCTCTCATTGCTCAATCTTTTATTGGGTTGTCATCATCAAAAGGGGGAGATTGTTGGAAGCAACGATCTAGGATTTCTAGTTTGATGATACCAAACAAGTACGAACTATTTAATGTGTGTGCTAAGTGTGTTTCAGGAATGGCAAAGTAGTAAATCTACATTTGATGACTTAGTCAACGCGGTGGAGAAATTGCTATTCATATAGCAAATTGAAAGATGGAGAAATGGCTACTCATTTAGCAACTTGGACTTGGTCAAAGAGATGGTGACTATAGCCACAAATATTGGACCAAGTCAAATTGGAGAGGATCTTATTTGTATCAATTTAAGATTGATTCATATCCCCATTGCCATTCTAATCCTATTCCAATATGGAAATATATGGAGTATCTCTTTCAAATCTCCTTTGATTGATTCAAATCAATTAAAGATCCTATCAAATCTCCTGTCCCATTTGAATCTAAAATCCTAATCCAATTAGTATTGCAATGAGATCTAATTCAAATCCTATAGCTACACAAATTGAATTCCATAGCCATTCATATTCAAACTCCATATCCTAAGAGATTTATTCAAATCCTAATCAAACTAGGATTCCCTCTAATCTTCATCAAATATGGGATTCGAATTGATTCTATCATATCCCATTCTCTCCTATATAAACCTATATTCAAAGAGAGAGATTTTGAGAGAGAAGAAACCAAAGAAATTCGGCCACAACCCTACAGAAAACCTTTGTGGCCGCAACTTTGCAAGGAGCTCGACGGACGACGCTAAAAAGTGCATAACTTTCTCCACAAAGCTCAGATTGACGAACCGTTTTTGCCAGTACGATCAAAACTCAGTGCTATATAACATGATAATATTTTCCTGATTTTAATCTCTGTATTAAATCAGTGGTATTTATTTTAGCTTGAGTTGTATTCTGAATAGCTTCATATATTTCATCATCTCCTAGGCCAAAGTTCTTCATCTCATCCAAGCCCTTGGACGCAAGCTACATCTCCAAGTTACTCTCCACATCTTCTTGTGCAACTCCATATCCCAAGCACTCATCAAGGCCGCAACATCTAATAATAGAACCATAGCTGCAAGTTGCCATTGACGAGAAGAGAACCATAGCCGCACGTTACCATTAAAGAGGAGAGACTATAGCCGCAAGTTGCAGCACCCAAAAAGCAAGAGGAGGTTGCTAAAACTTCAAGGAAGGGTCTGCACATGGACTGCTAGAGCAAACAAAGGGTTGTCCTCGCACTGTCGGGGGGGGGGGGGGGGGGGGGGGGGCTGCACACGCACTGCAGGGTTCTGTCCACGCACTACAGGGTTCAGTCTACACACTGTTGGGTTTAGTCCACACACTATTGGGTTCAGTCCATGCATTGCCGCTGCACCATCAAGATAAGGCCACAATAATCAAAGAGGAGTCAAGCGAGAGCGGCAACTTGAGTTGCAGATGAGACATGATATCTATATCTTGTCAGACGAGAGCTGGCATGTGCCAATTGACGAAGGCGACCACCGCTACACAAACTGGTCTTTCTAAACTCTTGTTTATTATTTTGTGTAGTAGTTAGTTAGATCTTCATAGGGGAAAAATTACCAGTTTTGTGTTCTTTTGGGACTTGTCTGGTTGGGGCTAGACAAGAGGGTCTTGACGTGTTATAGCAGTTAAGATACACATTTACTAGGTTGATAGTGTTCTGTACTTTGTTGAGTGTGGTACAGTCTAGGAGGAGAGTTGGAGCTATGACCTCATTGTAGGTGTACAAAAGGAACATATTAATGCTAATATTTGCTTGGGGGCTGGATGTAGGTCGTTGATGCGACCAAACCAGGGTAAATCTGTGCATACTCTGTGATTGTCTCTTATTTACACTGCTTGTGTTCTTAATTGCGTGTGATTTCTCGTGGGTTATACGAGAGTATTTTTATAAGCCTATTCACCCCATCTAGGCTAGGATCCAGATCCAACAGGGTAGGGTTAAGCGACCACTCAGTATATAAGTGTGCCCGATCAGCAACTTCAGCTGTAAGGCATAAACCATGTGCATAATGTGAATGCATGTTTTCATCGTGAAATCATGATATCATGTTTAGTAGATTTTTGCTACGACGTGTCGTGCAAATGTTAACTTTCATGTTCATCTTAAACTGCTGCATTTATGCTCATCTTTAAACTGCTGTAATCATTTAATAACATGTCATGTCATATTCATTATTTTTGAACTGCTAGTTGTACCCTTTTGCTTTATGTTTCCTTGCACAGAAATCTCCCTTCACTTTCTAGAGATTTTTGCTAACATGTGCCCTTTTCTCTTTGGATGACACATGTCAGGTTTAGAGTCCGAGTTTGTTGCGGAGGACAACCAGTTCGTTGACATCGAGCCCGAGGCCTTTGCCGACGTCCAGCTTGAGGACACTGGTGACCAGTCCTAGTCTCTCATAGAGACTTATCTTAGTTGTTGTTGTTGCTTAGATTTACTGTTAGGTTGTCGGTGCGTAGAACCTTATTACTCTCTATTTTATCTTTGGCCATGCTTAGGCCTTTTGCTTTCAGATTCTGTACTCCTTTTTATGACTATAACTCTGATATGTTTGGAATAAAATCTATGGATGTCTACTTTTCTTCATTTATTATTGTTGTTGTTTCATTGCATTGCAAGAATCTGCTATTGGTATCACACACAGACGCTTATCAGACTGTAGCTTCACAGCTCCAAGTCTGAGCAGACCTCTTCACATCTCGCCTTCCATACTTAGGAAGCGGGGCGTGATAATTACTAAGCATGGAAATATGGAAACATATATTATGGTGTTGCATATACCATGAATTTCTTATATATACTTTGGTGTGGGTGTGTGGTTTGGGGTATACTATTATAAGTACAACATTCATATATATGTTTAGTTCCTTAAGATTAATATGCAAGAATTTGACATGCACATGAAGAGCCTGAAATGCTTAGTTACTCATGATTTAGTTGCTCATGATATTTTTAATGGAACTTATGGCTGATGCATGCCATTTATGTCCATAAATTTTTATGCATATGTTGCTTTTCCCATGCATGTATTTCCTACACGAATTTGCATGAGTAATTTTGTAACGGACCCTTAATGTTATATGTTAACATTAATAATTTAATTCTGGTAATTTTAGTGTGCCAAATTTTAATTATCAGAATCATCCTACTTGCTTATTTTATGTAAATAATGTTGCAATAATATTTTATGTAAATATTATTATTTCATAAAAAGAATATTTTTAATTTGGATTTAGAATTTATGTTCTATATGTTTGGCATATTTTCTACACCTTTTCCCGTCCCTTTTGCCCTTCATTTTCCACATTTATTCTAAACAACTTTCGCTATTTTTCAGTTTAACCCATTTTTGTACAGTTGATGATTTGGGTATGTATTTTGTGTATTTCAGAGAATTTGCGCATAAAACAATGCAATTTTGTAGTTTGTGGAGTATGGGAGAGAAGGCATCAAGAATAACAAAGATCGAAGGCTAAAACGAGAAGTTTAGGGCCAAAATCAAGCAACACGACCATGCATGCACACACACGGCCGTGTCATAATATCGGCCTAAGGACGAGAGTTGCAGTTCAGCGGCACGGCCGTGCTACACGATCGTGCTACACGGTCGTGCTAGAATTAATATAGATGCATGAATGCAGACACAGTCGTGCAACACGGCCATGTTAGTAGAGCCACCTAGAGATGCTAGGAGCAAAGGCGACATGGCCATGCGACTTTGTCGCACGGCTATGTCAACCTCAGGAGCAAAAAGAGCCATAGCGTCACAAAGAGTGGATTTCTGCTCCCAATCCCTTAGTTATTTTTCTCCCAAACTATTTTTAGTTAATAGAGCACATTGTGATGGTTCCAACACATATTTATTTGTAATTTTTTGAGATCGGATCTATTTATTGTAATTTCTGGAAGTCGCGACTGTAAGACTGGAATTTTGACACGGCCGTGCCATTTTTTAGCACAGTCGTGTCACCAAAAATTCCAATTTTCAGAAGCTGAATTTACTGCATGACCGTGCCACTTTCGAGCACGATCATGTCCCTTGTAATTCCAGGTTTTCAGACCCGATTCGCTGAAGCATTTGAGAGGTTATAAAAGTATTTTTAGGGGAGATTTGAAGAGGTTCTTGCTAAGGTTTCTTCCCCCTTTTGGGGCTACTTCTTGAAGGTTTTGTTAGTCTTTTGTTCCCTTTTCTTGTAGTGAATCTTTGTTTCTTTCAATTGCATTGCCCTTAATTTCTTCTCTTTGCGATGTTTATTTCCTTGCTCTATTTGTTGTTTATTATGACGATTAGCGAGTAGATCTTTGTGCCTAGGGTGAAGCCAAACCCTGTAAGCTATTCATGTGGGTTGATCGTCCCAAATATCGATTCAATTGGATTGTAGTCTATAAATCAGTTTGGATGAGCTTAATTCAACTCACCCTATTATTGGGGAGGGTTAACTATCTAGTGTTAGGCACCGACTAACTATCGGGCATACTCACTAGAACCACTTATATCGTAGTGACCGACTAACCATCGGGGCTACGATAGGGATCTGATATATTCTCCGAGTCCTCTCTCACGGTTGGACGTCGAGGGGATGAGGATTGAGATTCACCTACATCTATGACCATAATCCATTATATAACGACCACTTTTCGTTGTACGTTGTTCGTGCAGGTGCTTTTGACCGTGCACGTGTTTATTCTAGACTTTATTTGTTTGTGAACACTTTTGTGTGATATGCTGTTGTGAATGTCTCCGAGAGTATTAAATAGTGGCACTAATTTGGAATGACATTTCTCGAGTCGTTTTCCCACAATTTAATCTTATTCGATGAGACGTTGTGATTTTCACTTTTGACGGGAGACGTTTCTATTTTTAGTTTCGTCGTCCGACGTCGAAATTAAGATCCGTCTTCTTAGTTAGCTCACTTTCGTCAACACGATCACCCCGATATTTATTTTATAATTTTTTGAGTTTATTTGACCACTTTTATATTTTTAACAAGTTTTATAATATTTTTAATAATTACGTTTTAAATTAATTTCAGCCAAATAAGATTTATTTGAGTTTTAAACGTTTTAAATAATTTTTGAGCCGAATTCCAGCTCATTTGGATCGCAGCAAATCCTTGTGCGAGTTGGAGAGGGCGAGATACGAATTTTAAATATTTTTGAACTTCTAATCCTATTAGATTTAGCCCTAGACCAAGTCAAACCATCTACACTATATAAACAACCTTTAGGAAGACCTATTTTCGCAAGAAATTAACCCTAGCCACTTCCAAAAACCAAATTTGATGTTGCGACGAATGGTCGCAACGTTGCGACGAACAACTGCCGCACGACCAAGGAAATCAGCGCCGTTCCCCCGCTCCGACCGCTAGCCGCCCCCGCACCAAGCAAGCCCCGCACCGATGCATCTTAGCCGCTCCATTCGTCCGCTACGACCGATAGGATCTCTCGGTCAGACCGAGAGACCCGCTCTGTATCCCCGCATCTCCGCATCGCACCGACCCCCGCACCGTTCGCCCGCTCCGCTCCGCGTCTGACCGAGCCGTTCGCCCGCACCGACCGCTCTCCGCATCGTTGCAACGTTGCGACGTTGCAACTCTCGTTCCCCCGTGTCTGACCGACGGCCCTCCCCGCTACGACCGAGAGAACCAAGGCTGCGACCGACCCAAGCGCTGCACAGCCCCGTCACCCAGTGTCTGACCGAGCAAATCCCCCGCACCGAGGCTGTACGACCGAGAGCCATTCGTCGCAACCCCGCACCCGTCGCATCACTTGCCACCGTGGGCCCCCAAGTTCTCCAGAGGTATTGTGGGTCCCCCATAGGTCCCTAGGACTACTGTGGGCCCCACGTAGGTGCGTTCTCTTCGAGGAATTGCCGCGTACGACGTTGCGACACGTTGTAGCCTGCCGTCGCTCATGCTAACTTTGGAATCTGGAATCGTTGCTCCGGTTGATTGCTCTGAAATTTCCAGCGAGGAATCTAATTGGAATCTGGACTTGGAGCGCGATCTTTTATTCCAACCCCTGGTGTCGCTACCCGACGCCAGTGTAGCTTTCGCATCGTGTTGTGGTAACGTTTTACACCCCTAGGACCCCCAACCCAATTGCATGCTAATCAAGACTAAAATCAGTTTTTTAAAGTATTTTAAATGTTTTAGAAATCACTAATCAAGATTAATAAAACGGATGTAGGCCGGTGGACTTGAGCACGTATGATATCGTGATTTGGACTCGTTGAACGGTGTTTTCTCTGACGTGATACTTACAGGAAAGTGAAACTCACCAACTCTTGTGTAGGGCCATGTTTTAGGCCACTTCCTTGTTTTTAGCGTAAAAGAGACTAGTCAGTGAAATGATAGCTGGCTAGACGCCTACTTGATCTAGTTTGACAACGAAACTAGATCCGTCACCTAAATTGATCTAGATTGACAATAAAGCTAGATCCAACTCTTTAACCTGTTGATCATGCATACTAAACTGTCATGTTTAATTTCCTTACCTGTACGCTTTACTACTTGCCAGGTCATGTCACCCATGCATTGAATGTCGCATTCGTAGCACACGCTACAATACTTGTACTTGTACTCCCTTGTCTGGCTAGGTGCACCCCTAGGCCAACAAGATAAAACACTTCCTGGCTCGTGTTCCAGAAGCGAGCATTCCCGTTCGGGGGTAAGGCCCTGGCTCGATACACGTGGAGGGGTAGGGATAAACGATCACTTGAGCTTAGGAGTTGGCCCGCGCAGCCACTCTAGCCAAAAGGCGGAATCTCTGTGCACGAGGTGCTTACTTTACTTGTCTTGTACTTGTCTTGTGAATGAATCATGAAATATTTGTCACCATGCCATGCTCATACTTTACTTTACTTCACCTTGCCTGTTGCACTCATACTTTAACTGCCATGTCATTGCATCATGCTAGAACTGCTAGGTTGCTTTACTTCTACCTACTTTCAGTTTCCTTGCACAAGTCTCTTGTAGACTTGCTGACATGTGCCCCTTGCTCTATTGGGTGTCACATGTTAGACCCTGGGCCAGAGACAGTGGTTGAGGACGAGGTGTTTGCTGACGCTGAGCCTGAGCCTACGTTCATCGAGGAGTTCGTGGACACCGGAGACCAGTCTTAGGGACTGTTTGCTTTTGCTTTAGGTTGCTGTTAGATGTCGGTGCTTGCACCATTACATTGTTTTCGTACTTTGTACTTTTGTTGGCCGTGCTGGGGCCTCTTTTAGACTCTTTTCTTTTAGCCTGGTGGCTTTTCTGCGATGTTGGAAATTTATTATTATGGATATTCTGAGATGTTCTTTTGTCTCTTTTCGTTATTATTATCTTTGTTTCGTTTCGCGTTGCAAGGACCTGCAGTTTAAAAGTGATTGACGCTTATCGGACTTGCAGCTTTGTAGCTTCAAGTCTGAGCGGACCTTCTCACGCTTCGCCTCCACGTTTTTGGGAAGCGGGGCGTGACACATTAGTTCGAGAAGCTAGATCAACTCGTATTTTTAATTTGCACTAGTGGCGATGCTTAGCCCTTTGCACCTTTCTTTATTCTTAGCATTTTTAGTGTAATTACCCATCCTTGTCACCATTCACATAGCTAATTAAGTATACAAATAGTCGGTATTCATACCATTGCCTCCCAGTGTTTGACTCGTAGGCTACAATTGACACATTGTGCTTGCGATTAAAATTTAAAGCCCAACAAGCTTTTGGTGCCGTTGTCGGGAGGCAATCGGCTTGATATCGAATTAGTTGTGTATCTATTAGTCTACATAATTTTTTCCCTTATTTAATTTTATTTCCTTTTTTTATTTGCCCAATGCTACTGACGATTTTCTTCTGGTCCATCTCTCTTTTGAATTACAGGTGACCGTAGAATTCCAGTCTTGAGATAACGGTAGATACAAGGAGAGTAACACTAGTAGACAAGAGAAGGTAGGATGTGGGAACCAGTTGGGTGTTATGGATCCCTATCTTTACCAGGCTTTTCAGATGGACAATGGAGCGGGTACATTGTATCTTGGAGATCACAGTACCCATGGGCATATATATGATGAATACCAGTTCGATGTCCTATAGTTGTAGGAGCTAGACATATCACAACCAAGAGAGTTATATGATGACTAATGGCAGGTTCTAGGGCTATGAGTAGTGCATCATCCAATAGAAAATTTCACCCAGTTTAAGGAGGAGACCTACAGTCAAGCTTGGGGGAGACTGAACATCTTACTGCTTGGGTGCCCAGACCATGGATTCCTTCAGGACCATCTACTTCAGATTTTCTACACAGGGCTACAGCCCTAAGGGCGAGACTTTGTGTAGAATATGAGCAATGGAGAATTCTTCATGTAAACAACTGAGGACGCTTGGCGGTACTTGCAGAACCTGGTAGAGAGTCATCAGACTGAGCAGACCCTGCCATTGGAATCCAATCTAGAGAATTTCATGCAGAACTTCATGGCCACCGACCATGAGGCTCGTTGCACGCCGTATTTTGAGGATGTGTTCCAGTAAAATATGGACATCACGACATATCGGCTGCTTGAGTTACAGGAATTACAGCAGCAGGTCTCTCTGATCTTGCTAAACAGACTAAAAACTTGAGGAATCCAAGCTGGTTCAGAGTATACCTGAGGAGCCATCCATAGGCTCACCTTAATGTGAACTTTTGGGAGACCGATGATAGCATGGTGAAGTGTTATATTTGAGCCAAGGGGATGAGATGACATATACATATCCTGATGCTCATGTCATAACTGGTGGTGGAGTATAGGTTGGCGACGAGCAAAGCATGATACATCCCAATGTCAGTGATAATGAGACAGAGTTAAGTGAGAGCGAGAGCGAGCTTATTTATATTGAAGAACTCAAGCCTCACTTCCCGTTTGAGTTATTCCATCTCTTCATAGCACTGGGATGCCTTATGGAGACTTCTGATGACATACTTTCAGATGATGATAAGGAGTGCGAGGCTGAAGGCGAAGGCACACAGACTATCATAGAGCCTGAATCTTACACTCCCACCATTTCAGCTTAGCAACCCATGGCGTCCTTATCTCATGGCATATACACCATCACCATCCATGATGATCTCCACGAATCATACAAAAGGTGGATGAAATTGTAGAGCCGATACACATTGATGATGGGGAAGATGCAAGTGATGGCGACCTTCACTCAGATCATATTGAGCCTGCACTACCCTCTTCTCATGGTCACACTTTGCAGCTACTCCTGCCCCCTCCAGGGTCCATCCATCCATTACATGGAAGTCCTCATCCATACATTCACATTTTTTCCGAATCATGTTTTACTATTCCTTATCATATGGATTCAGATAGTCGTCCTGAATTTTTATGTTCTACTATTAATTTTGACAACTCTTTGTGGCAGGCTCACTTGGACGGACTCATACATCCAATTTGTGTTGACACGTGGCGCTCTCCATGGATTAAAGGACCATATATTGAGGAGATGTGCCTTATCATGACACCTGGCCACAAATCTACTGACATAGGGGAGATGCTTGTTGAGAAGCGTAATGGACTGTTCGAGCAGCTAACTGCACTGTTGGAGATTAAAGATCCTCCTTTCAACAGGTGAATCCTACTCCAGTAGTGTAGATAAATTTTATATGCTTTCTAGTTTAGTATATTAATAATCTCCTCTCTTCCCAATTGCAGGAGGAGCATAGTAGGATTTAGAACCCCTTAATAAATTTTTCACCTCTAAATTGTCTCACATATATCATTTACACCAATAGAACCCTATGCATGCCCCAATATTGATTGTACTTTCCCCACCACATTTGTGCCCTTGTATTCACATCACTATTCTATTTAGGACTATGCTTCATGCTAGCTTGGGGGAGACTCTCCCATGCACCAACCATTTTACCACCGACCTAATGCTATCACATAGCATCCTCATTTCATCACACCCACCCCCTTGCATTTCTACCCCCCATCTCTCATATTCCTCTTGCATTGAGGACAATGCTCAGTTTTAGCTTGGGAGAGAGACATTGCACTCCTAGCCTGGAGGAGGACTCCACACTTTTTCGTTTATTTTTTGCCACTTCCACACTTTTCCTTTATTTTACCCCATTTTCTTTTCCATTGCAATTTTCTTTCCGTTTTCGCCATAGAAATCGAAAAAAATGATCCCTTGAGGAAAAGACACGCTCGCGTGCGATTCCACTTAGGTACTTGCTTTGAGTTGCTCCACACACACACACACACACACACACACACACACACTCTCTCTCTCTCTCTCTCTCTCTCTCTCTCTCTCTCTCTCTCTCCCCTTTCTTGGCAAGACCTTTTCTTGTTTCACACAAGATCCCATTTTTCACTCCCTTTACGTGAGTGAGCACTAGATCTCTGTTTAATTCACAATAGGATATAATGGTTGTCTATTCAACCTTTAGCTCACACAAACATAAGTTTTGCCAATTGAGTAGAGTAGGCCTTAGCTTGAAGGGAATTGGCCTTAAATATAGCGTGATTCCCTCTAAAGACGTGGTGGTTTGACATGTTAAAAAAAGAAAAATAAAAAAGCAAAAAAGGAAAAGAATAAGTGCATCGTTCTTCCAACCCCGCTAAGTAGACGGATGTCAATGCCTCAGGAAGCATTGGAGGTTTGCACCGAACGGTGAAGATTTTTG
This sequence comes from Scilla litardierei, assembly GCA_030789695.1. NCBI lineage: Eukaryota > Viridiplantae > Streptophyta > Magnoliopsida > Asparagales > Asparagaceae > Scilla > Scilla litardierei. Next base: position 593,645,102 of record CM061142.1, on the reverse strand, counting down.
GGAGTGCACTAAACAGAAATAATTAAACTTAGTTGGTTTGGGAGAGTAGGCACGATGGGTCCATTTTAGCCCAATGCCCTATACTCGTCTGGGTCGGGAGCCATTGGTCGAAATCCCACCACACAAATCACCTAAGTTCCGCAAAAAAATTTAAAATACATATTATGCATGTCTACTACCATGGTTTAGGTGTATTAGCTTATCTTGAGCCAATCTTGGAAAGTTGAGTCCGTACGACACAATTTTGGTTTCTACCTTTGCGTGCGTAAGATAACGGTTGAATTCTTCCAATCTTTGAGCCTATTGGGTAGATTTTCTGCGATTTAGTCTTCTCCACGGGGATACAAGTTAAACTTGAGATTTTGTTGGAGACTGATATTTTCGATTCACATACCATGATAAGTAGGTAGAGTGTCACATGTTACGACTAAACTCTAATTTTTATGCTTATGTGGTTTTGCGTGCATGATTGTCTTTGAGAGTGCAATCTTTAGATTTCTCTAGGAAATACCCACACTTCATGTCTAATCTTGCTCGGGACGAGCAAGAGTTTAGCTTGGGAGATTTTGTTAGGTATATTTTTTACACCTTTTTCCACCCCTTTTGCCCTTCATTTTCCACATTTATTCCATACCACTTTTGCTATTTTCCCCCATTTTAACCCATTTTTGTACATTTGATACTTTGGGTATGTCTTTTGCGTATTTAAGGAAATTTACACATAAAACACTGCAATTTGGTAGGTTTTGAAGCATGAGAGAGAAGGCAGAAAATAATAACGAAGATCGGAGGCTAGAGCGAGAAGTGGAGGGCCAAAATGTAAGCAACATAGCCGTGTATGCAGACGCACAGACGTGTCATAGTATCAGCCTAAGCACAAGAGCTGCAGTTCATCGGCACGGACGTGCTACATGGACATGCTACATGGCCGTGTTGGAATTAATATAGAGGCATGGCTGTAGACATGGCCGTGCAACATGGCCATGTCACTGGAGCTGCCTGGAGATGCTAGGAGCAAAGCAATACGATAATGCCATTTTATGACACGGCCGTGTCAACCTCAGGAGCGAAAAGATCCATAACATCGCAAAGAGTGGATTTCTGCTCCCAATCCCCTAGTTATTTTTGCCCCGAACTATATTTAATTGATAGAGCATGTTGTGATGATTCCAACACATATTTATTTGTAATTTTTGGAGATCGGGGTGATTTATTGTAATTTCTGGAAGTCGAGGCTATAAGGCTGAAATTTTGACACGACCATGCTGCTTTTTAGCTCTGCGGTGTCACCTTAAATTCCAGTTTTCAGAAGCTAAATTTGTAGCACAACCATGCTGCTTTTGAGCATGGACGTGTCACTTCGAATTCCAGCTTTTCAGATCCGATTCGCTGAAGGGTTTGATGATTATATAAGTGTTTTTTGGGGGCGATTTGAAGAGGTTCTTGTTAGGGTTTCTTCCCCCCTTTGGGCGCTATTTCTTGAAGGTTTTGCAAGGTTTTATTTCCTTTTCTTGTAATGAATCTTTGTTTTTTCAATTGCATTGCCCTTAATTTCTTCTCTATTGCTTCTTTGTGATGTTTATTTCCTTGCTCTATTTGTAGTTTATTATGACGATTAGCAAGTAGATCTTTGTGCATAGGGTGAAGCTAAACCCTAGTGTAAGCTATTCATATGGGTTGTTCTCACCAAATATTGATTCAATTTGATTGTAGTCTAGGAGTAGGTTTGGATGAGCTTAATTCAACTCACTCCGTTATTGAGGAGGGTTGACTATCTAGTGCTAGGCACTAACTAACCATCAGTCACACTCACTAGAACTACCTATATCGTAATGACCGACTAACCATCAGGGCTACGATAGGGATCCAACCTATTCTCCGAGTCCTCTATCACGGTTGGACCTCGAAGGGACGAGGGTTGAGATTTGTCTATCATCTATGACTATAATCCGTTGGTTCGAGAAGCTAGATTAACTCGCATGTTTAATTTGCACTAGTGGCGATGTTTAGGCCTTGGCACCTTTCTTTGTTCTTAGTTTTTTAGTGTAATTACCCCATCCTTGTCACCTTCACGTAGCTAGTTAAGTACACAAATAGTCAGTATTCATACCATTGCCTCCCTATGTTTGACCCGTAGGCTACACCTGACACAGTGTGCTTGCGATTAAAATTTAAAGCCCAACAAGAGACCCCTTTCATGCTCGCCTATGGCTGTGAAGTGGTTGTGCCAGTTGAGGTAAACGAGCAACCTCTCTGTCTCCGATACTTCGATGAAGAAAGAAATTCAGAAGGACTTGAGCTCAACTTGCAATTACTCGACGAGGTTCATGAACGAGCTCTAGCCACCCTTGTCGAGCAGAAGGGAAGAATGGCCAGCTACTTCAACTCCAAAGTTCAAGGGTGCAACTTCTACATAGGTGATCTTGTGTTGCGAAAGGCTATTTTCTCACACGAGATCGTCAAACAAGCAAAGCTGGTCGTAAAATGGGTGGGTCCCTATAAGGTAATTGATGTCCTCGGTTTAGCCAACTATCGACTCTCCATAATGGAAGATTGATAGCTTCCTCATCCATAGAATGTCGAGCATTTACGAAAGTACTATCAATGATTGTACCAACAAAGACAACAAGTTGTAATAATCAATATTGTTAGATCTTGTGGATGACAAACAACACTAGAAGGGGGGGTTGAATAGTGTTGTATAAGTTAAAACTTTTTGTTTGATTATTAGAACACAATAGATTTCCCTTCCAATGTTGTTTAATGAACCAAATAGAGTGATCTACGCTTGGTCCTAAACACGATAAACTTAAAAGAATATAAAGATTAATTACAAGCAACAAAAAAATTACAATCAGAGATATTTTGCACAGCGGAATCAAAAAGTAATCTTTGCAATAATACTATATTAACAAGGAATTACAATTGAGAATATATTAACGACAATGAATAGCTTGTATAAATAAATAAGAAATACAAACACAGAATACAGAAAGCACATAGAAAGACAAGCGATTTTATCCTGGTTCCCCGTAACTTGGGTACGTTCAGTCCCCGACCAATTCGGTACTAGATTTAATCCACTATTGCCTTTGTAATACAATTACCTAACTCCACTTGTTAGGATTTCCAACGACCTAGTATCCCTACCAGGATTTCCAACCACCTAGTTTTTACTAGGATTTTCCACAACCCTTATCACAAATGGACTCCAAGTAAAAGATCAAAATCCATTTCACCACAATAATTGGTGGATATTGGTTTACACCCAAAATAATTGTATAACCAAGATATTATAGCAATTGTGCTTATGTGGCTAAAACAATTAAAATAGTTCTTAGATCACACAAAGAATATAAATGAATTCGATGTGATCTAGAATCTTGAGTTTTCAAAAATCCTTTGAAGAATACGACATAAAAATTTTTTTGAAAAACAATTTTGCAATAGCCAAAAAGAAAATTGAACTTAAAAGAATTTAGATAAGAGCAATAAGATCAGAAATTCAAACCCAGTTTTTGGCTACGACGATTGTTGAGAGCAATAAGACCGATTAAGAATTCACGAAAGTTTTTGCTTAGCTAAAGAATGAAAGAATTATTATATGGAATAGCTCTCATATGATCTCTATTTATAGAGTTTCAAAGGAGAATTTGAATTTCAAAAAGGTTTGACTTCAACCCCATAAATAAAGAAACGATTAAATGAAGGAGAAAAATCTGGGAAGTCAATAAACACAGCTGGTAGTCGACTCCCAAGGGAAGTAATCGACTCTCAGAGAGTTTTCAATGAAAACTCTGCTCTCAGCAGGTAGTCGGCTCCCTCCTTTAGTAGTCGACTCCTGGAGCAGTTTTTCAGTGAAACTCAGCTATGAAAGAGAGTAATCAATTCCTGAGTGTTTGGAGATTGACTACAAGAGTTTGAATCAAATATCTTAGCTCTCAAGAGATTTTTAAACGAGTTTAAAAAATACATTTTCGAAAAAAATGTTGTGTGTGTGTGTGCAATTTATCTTGGCTTTAACATATTCCTAAAAATAACAACTCACACACTTGAATTAAATGAAGACTTTGAAGCCTATAAGATCTTGATGTAGATGCACGCTTCACTTTGAATTTGAGCTCCTCTTTAGCTTAAGCTTGGGCACGTTGTATAAGCTTCATCTTTTTGTGCTTGACGTAGAATGCGAGCTATCAAATTCATCTTCATCTTCTGAGTGTGGTTGAGATTCTTATTTTTGGACTATGCATAGATCTTTCATTAATTGATTGCACAACCTACACACTTAGATAATGATATTAGTATATTAACCATATTTGGTGTGCTCATCATCAAAACCACTTAGGGGCGAGACTAGATTTCTCATCACTCTCCACCTTTTTGATGATGACACCCAAATGAAAAACAAATGAATATTAGCAATTAAAATGATGAGTAATATAACTTACCCCCTTACTTAGATGAGGTATGATACAATCATACTTCCCCTGCATTAAAGCTGGTTAGCAAAAACAATTATTCTGTTTTGTTTTTGTATTTACTAATTTTCTCCCCCTTGGCATCAACCAAAAAAAATTATTACGATGATATCCATGACAATTTCACAAAGTGTTGAATACATAATCAACTTAAGCATTTTAATAACCAAGTATTTGCAATAATCAAACCAAGTGCTTATACCAAGTATATAAGAAAATAAAAAATCAACCAACAAATTATCTGCAAAATAGAGTTAGTTGATCAAGATATATTTCATGCCATCTCATTTATATTTAAACAAAATCTATAGATATTAAAAGATAAAAGCGTGGCATATCAACTAGGATAACATAGTAGCATTGCATCAACTACCAAGAGTTGATACCAAATGTTAGAGAAGCCATCACATTACTGTAAACATAGAGTATACGAAAAAATATTATAGACCATAGTTGTTTTGAAAGCATTGTTTTAAACCAAGTGACCAAGATAAGCAATGTTCAAGAAGAACCACCATTCTTATTTTCTTTCTTCAGCTCCTTGATCTCATTAAGGATCGCTACAAGAGTCTTCTCTGTCATCTAATTACTACTAAACACAACGTCTTTCAAGTTTTCCACCTTCTTGTTAAGCTCTTCAAATCCCTTAGCTTGAGAAATCTTCAGCTTTTCAATCTTCTTCAGAGTATGTCCTGAAGCTCAAGAATGTAGTGGGGAACTTCTTCAGTTGGTGCTTCATCCTCATGTTCGCTTCATTCTTCAACTTCTTCATCTGAGTCTTCAATAACAATTTTCTTACCCTTCCTTGAGGTGGATCTAGTGTCACCAACTAGCTTTTCTTCCGAAACATTTTCGTTAAGGTCTCGATGAAGATCCATTCGGCCAAGTGTATGAGCATGAAACATAAGAGCGGGTTCCAAAACCTCAGACTCATTATCCAATGGGATATCATAAGCATTGAAGAGAAATGGAAAAGTTTTTGAATTTAGAATTTTTGAATCCAAATTCACTATATCTTAGTCCCCCTGAATCAAAGGCTATATTAATATTAGATTCATGTTTAGCTTCTAATTAGCACAAAATTATGAATTTGTTTATTTCTCTCCCCCCTATGGCATTATCCAAAAGATGGGAGTAGTGAAACAACAACTAATGCTAAATAAAAGGAAAACAGTCATGGGAGTATAAGGAATAGGATATGTATTTACTGTGATACCAAATGAAAAAAATAGAAAACTTGAAGGTGTATCACAAAAATACTTATCAAAATTATCAAAATCCTAGTTGATTAGAGGAAGAGAATTCCAATAGAAACATCCACACCATGAAATAAAGAAATTGTAATGGCATACATCTCAACATTCAATACAAATATTCAAGAGCAAAACGAATAGCCAACATTCACACAAGAGTATAATAGAGCCAAAAGGTTCACCATGTATATAAATATAATCATAAACAAGGAGTACAAAAAGATATCAATGCCAAAAACATTATGGTGCACAAGCTCATAACAAAAGTATACCATCAACCAATCATCCATACAAGTATAGCCCAACATGAAATACACATTCAAATAACCTACATTATCACACAAAAACAACTCATATTCTCTCAAACCCTAACAAAAATATAAGTCATAGGGTGAGATATCTCTAATATGCATCAAGGATCCAACTGGACGATGGTGAGAGAAGCCTCAGGGATCTCATCTCAACATGGATGCCCTGAATCTCTGTATATGAAGTAAAGGAAACTACAGCAAAAGGAGTCTCGACTGATGGCGTGATGACCTGAGTCTCAACAGGCCAAGTATTAGCAGCAAGAATATCGTCAACATGAGTCTGGATGACTTCAGCTGGAGGAGTCTGGGTGATGTCACCTGGAGGAGCAGACAAGGTATCAGCAGGAGTTTGAAGGGTAGGCTCAGAGGGGTGCATCAAGGACTGAAGATGTTAAGGCCAAAAATGGTGTTAACGGTGTCGAGGCTGATATGGACTCTTCTGTCGAGGTGGAGCCTCGTCAACTGAGTGTGTGGCACCCTGGTTAGTAGAACCGGGGTCGTTGGTGTCAGGACTTAGTAGATGACGATTGTTCGACCCTCTGAGCATGTTGAGTCTTACACAGCCGTTGATAGAGATACGACCCTCTTGTTGAATCAGTCCACAAGCTTCATGTATCACAAAAGAGTGTTAGGGGGGTTGGATCTGGGTCCCAACCCAAATCCCTTACGATGCTTAAGTTAGTATGGAAACTTAAGAGGGAGAGAGCTTGGAGCTGTTGAGATCGACCCATGGAGTCTCGTCTCGAGTCAGGCATCACAAGCTATCTGGAGGAAGACATATTAAGTGGAGTATAGAATGTTAGAGTATTGAGTCTCGTACCTCCCCTGTTCTGTTTATCTTTAGTGTATTTATAGACCTCTGAGGTATCTTCAGTGACGTGGGAGGATAACGGTCACCAATTATGGTGCCACGATCTTCCCCCTAATAGGGATAACTGTCACCTACGTCCCTGCTATTTATGAATTTCCTTCAATTCCATGTTCGATGGGTGGAAGTGCAACGGGTGAATGGCACGTGAGCTTTGACTGAGTTTGCTTTGTGCTTCTTTCATAGGCTTTGTGGGCTTCGATCACCCACTGAATGAATCCCTTGAGAGCCGGCCCAATGGTGCAACAATGGCCCCTGTCACTCGAGCTAAGACAGTTTGTCTGTTGGGGTTAAGCGACATTACATCTAATTAACGGGGCACGATAGTCGAGGAACTAGTACTCGAGTTTTAAGCCCCAAAATGCTTGCTTTTCTGATTTGGACGATTCATCGGTTAGATATTCAAGATACTAGGATGCTTGGATCATCGACATTTGTCCCAACATGATGAGGTCTTCATGTCAAAATAAGACGGTTTCGGAGGGAAAATCAAAATCATTGTCTTTGGCACCACTAACCCAGATTTTCTTTTTTGGAGATGGCTTCTTCATCTGGTCATGCCTCTGGTAGGGGTTCAGCCTCCATCGCACAAAAAGATAAGGAGAAAGTCGATGTGCCCAGTCTGATAGCCAACCAAATCTCTAGAGTAGGCACGGATCAAATTTTGAGTTCCTGGAGAAATATGTTCAACTTGATTACCAAATTCGGTTGCCTGAGAGGGACGAAAGGGTTCATCGCCCTGGAGATCGAGAGGTTGGAGTTTATGTTAAGGCCTTTCATCGAGGACTTCAATTTTCCTTGCATCCTTTTATGCGCTATTTGCTGAGTACGTTGAACCTTTCTCGTTGCCAATTGATGCCAAACGCCATAGGGGTATTGGTCGGCTTCATCGCATTGTGCGTGATGAAGAAGGTTAAATCGTCAATGGAGTTGTTCAATTACTTCTTCATGATTCCTCCCCTCAAACCCTGGGTTGGTACATGATAACCGCTCGTTGAGGTGGGAAATTATTTGACGACCTCTCTAGCTTGAATTCGAATTGGAAGGACAAATTTGTATTTAGGGTATTTCAAGGTGAGGCGAGTTTTTGCACTCGATGGGATATGCCTGATTTAGGCACGACCAAATACAAGCCTTTAGCTGATGAGTGTAAGAAAATCGTCGATGCATTTTTGAAGCTGCCAGAGGGGATTAGGAAGATGAAATGGTTGTGGTCTGACTCGATGCTATGCAATGCTATATGGGTGAAAGGTCTATCCGACCCCGTCCACCACCCATTTGATCTTTGTCTTATCGAATTTTGCATTTTTTACAGGCATGGTTGGTCTAAAATACCAGGTGGACCCCGAGTTGAGGAAATGGGTTGAGGCTTCCATCAGAGAAGCTGAGGAGAATGTGTCATCTCCTCTAATGCCCCTTCTAGGGGAAGGAGTACATGGACCTCTGAGTACTTACACATTATCGTTCATGTGTCTTCTCACTGGCTCATCCACACAGAGGAGAAAGAAGAAGCTTTCCATCGAATTTGAGGTGGTTGCAGTTGAGGGAGTAAAGAAAAGAAGGCGGCAACTTTGTCTTAACGACTCAGAGTTGTCTTGGTAGAATGATGTCGTGGGCCCATCTGCCTCTTTGGATACGAGTCAGTTGCATGACGAGGCCCAAGCCCATGAACGTGAATAGTGGGCTCCTTCAAAGAAAGATTTAGGAGGGTCCCCACCTCTTTCGGAGCCCATCCTGCATCAGGATTCATGGCCTTGGGGGGTCTGTTCCCTCCGGTGTCTCTGACCAAGGATATTACCAAATAATTTAGATCACTTTTACTGGAAAATTGATCGCCTCAGGCCCCATTTGATTGTCCAGTGGAGGAGCTCCTTCAGTTAGAATTTCCAATCAAGAAGGGTGATTCGGTGCTTTGGATTTCGTGATCGCCTCACGGATTGCCGAGAATGCGACCCTTCCCTAGGATAAGGCCATTCTGGTGAGGGTTAATTACGAGAGGTTGTCCTTACTTGTTGTCCATGTGAATGTTCATATAACTATTGCGCTAGTGTTCATTACTGATGAAGCATGCATAGGTATTGACAGATTTGATCTGTTTGTATGCTCTTGTGGCTAACGATGTGTTGTGCCGATGCATAGTGGTAGTGGACAATCATGAAGTCACACTTGGGATGGTCAAAATGGCCGTTGAGAAGGCTCAGGCAAAGCTGGATAGCTTGGAGCTTCTGTGTAAATTGAGACAGTCACGGGTGCTCGAACTCAAATACGACTTATGTGGGTCTCGTAAGAGGGAGGCTGATCAAATTGCCTCGAGGGAGCAAGTGGAGAAGATGGTACTAGAGGAGAGGGCCAAGTGGGAAGTCCAAGAGAACGAGCTCCTTGCCCAACTCGTTAACAGCTTTCGGGAATTCGACATAGGGGAAATTGTGGAGAAAGCGGTCCAAGAATATAAGGACACATTGCTCGACTTCAATGAACTGTATACACATGGGTATGAGTAGTATCGATCGGAAGTAAAAGATCAATTTCCTGATATTTCTACCGAGATTGACCAAATTCCAGTGTTTTTCCCGATCATTGTCTACGACGATCAAGTCCAAGCCACGGAGGGGCTGTTCCCGTTGACGGAACTGTCACCGTTGCGTGTGAAGTTACAGTTGGTGCTCCGAGGGATCAAGAGCATGGTGCTTCAATCGAAGGAGACCAAGGGCATGTTGATTCGCTGAGGGATCTTAATGAGATTCTTACTCCACCAAATTTTTCAACTGTATAGGTGGCACATATCATAGGATAATGACAATTTTGTAACGTAAGATATTGTCAAAAGTTGACGTATACCCCTCTGTTTGTCATTATTCATATGGGTGGTCGTTTTGCCCGTTGGCCCTTTCAATGGGTTAAACCCTTGCTTAGGACAGTAGGAGTTGAATCGTTGAAATATACCCTCGCTAGTCCACTTTGTTCAAATACGAAGGGGATGGCCCCTTCGTCTTACGGTTGACGACACAATAGGGTCGTTCAGTTGCGAGGGGTGGTCCCTTCGTCTTACAGCTGACAACATAAAAGGGTCATTCAGTTGCAGGGGTAGCCCCTTTGTCTTATAGCTGGCGACACGAGAGGGTCGTTCAGCTGTAAGGGGTTGGCCTCTTCATCTTATGGATGACGACACGATATGGTCGTTCAACAGCGAGAGGGTGGCCCCTTCGTCTTACGGTTGATGACAGGAGATGGTCATTCAGCTACGAGGGATGGCTTGTTTGTTTTAGGCTGACGACACGAGAGGGTCGTTCAGTTACGAGGGGGTGACCCCTTTGTCTTACTGCTGACGATACGAGACGGTCGTTCAGGTGCGAGGGGTGGCCCCTTCATCTTACAGCTGACAAAACGAGATGGTCATTCAGCAGCGAGTGGGTGGCCCCTTTGTCTTACGGGTGGTAACACGATAGGGTCGTTCAGTTGTAATGGGTGGCCCCTTCGTCTTATGGCTGGCAACATGAGCATATCGTACATCTACGAAGGGGTGGCCCCTTCTTTTGACGGCTGACGACACAATATGGTCATTCACCTATGAGAGGGTAGCCCTTTCTTCTTACGGCTGATGACATGAGAGGATCGTTCAGCTGCAATGGATGGCCCCTTCATCTTACGGCTGATGACACGAGAGGGTCATTCAGCGGCGAGGAGGTGGCCCCTTCATCTTATGGCGGATGAGACAAGAGGGTCGTTCAGCTAGAGGGGTGGCCTCTTTGTCTTACGGCTGCCGACACAGGAGATTTGTTCAGCTGCGAGGGGGTGTCACCTTCATTTTACGGCCGACGACAAGATATGGTTGTTTAGCTACGAGGGGATGCCCCCTTCATCTTATGGATGACGACACAAGAGGGTCGTTCAGCTGCGAGGGGTTGTCCCCTTTGTCTTACGGCTAATGACATGAGAGGGATGTTCAGTTGTGAGGGGATGTCCCCTTCATCTTACGGCCGACGACAGGATAGGTTTGTTTCGTTTCGAAGGGGTGGCCCCTTTGTCTTATGGCTGACGACCCAAGAGGGTCATTTAGTTGCTAGGAGGTGGCCATTTCCTCTTACATCTGACAACACAAGAGGGTCGTTCAGTTGTGAAGGGGTGGCCCCTTCGTCTTACTGTTGACGACACGAGAGGGTCATTCAGTTGTGAGGGGGTGGCCCTTCGTCTTACAGCTGACGACACGAGAGGGTCGTTCAGTTGGGAGGGGGTGACCTCTTCATTTTACTACTGATGAAACGATAGCATGGTTTAGCTGCAAGGGGGTGTCCCCTTTGTCTTACGGCTGACGTCCGATAGGGTTGTTCAGTTGAAAGCGGGTGGCCCCTTCGTCTTACGGCTGCCAATGCGATAGGGTCATTCAGTTGCATGGGGGTGGCCCCTTCGTCTTACTACTGATGACACAGGAGGGTCATTCAGGTGCGAGGGGATGGCTCCTTTGTCTTGTGACTGAGGACACAAGGGATCATTTAGCTGCGAGGGGGTGGCCCCTTCGTCTTACGGGTGACGACACGAGAGGGTCGTTCAATTACGAGTGGGTGGCCCATTTGTCTTACTGCTGACGACACGAGAGGGTCATTTAGCTACAGGGGGTGGTCCCTTTGTATTACGGCTAACGACATAAGATGGTCATTCAGCTACGAGGGGGTGGCCCCGTTCGTCTTATGGTTGAGGACACGATAGGGTCGTTCAATTACGAGGGGGTAGCCCCTTCGTCTTACGGTTGACGACACGATATGGTCATTCAATTATGAGGGCATGCTCCCTTTGTCTTACGACTGATGACACAATATGGTCATTCAGCTGCGAGGGGGTTGTCCCTTCATCTTACTGCTGACGACATGAGAGGGTCGTTCAGCTGCGAGGGGGTGGCCCTTCGTCTTATGGTTGACGAAACGAGAAGTCTGCTCAGATGCAAGGGGTGGCCCCTTCGTCTTATGGCTGACGATACGAGAGGGTCGTTCTGCTACGAGGGGGATGCCCCTTCGTCTTATTGCTAACGACACGAAAGGGTCGTTCAGTTGTGAGGGGGTGGCCCCTTCATCTTACGACTGACGACACGATATGGTCTAAGTCTGCTTTCATTGAGATAATATGAATTGAAATGGCACGACCTTTTAAATTTCTACTAAGGGGTGTATCCATATAAGTAGTATGCTTCTCATGTTTAATTGAGCATTTAGACGATGAAACTCTCACATAATTCATGACTGCCATGGTCAAGAGAGACATTTTTGAATTGAAAAGACAAACTTTATTATTATGAAATAAATGCTTTGACATGGAAGGAAAAAGCGTACATGCATTTTGATATCGCTTGGGGATGTTTTCACCTAGATTTTATTTGATTCTGTTTAAGAATCTTGCTTAGTCCACCATTTTGGTAGCAGGTGACCCGGTTATTGGCCCTTTGCATTCTGCTTGGATGTCCTTTCTTTGTCTGGTAGGTCGTCACCGGGCCTATTGGGATAACCACCCTTTACAAGCGCATCGATCTCCTTCTTCAGTGTCCAATAGTTGTTGGTGTCGTGCATGTAGTCGTTGTGGTACTTATAGAATTTGACGTCATCCCTTTTCTCATACATATTTTTCTTAACAGGTTCATTGGTGAGCTCTTTTCGTGGAGCGTAAGCTAGGACTTCTGCCTTTGGGGCATTTGCTTTGGCAGTGCGTTCCTTGCTCCGAGGGCTCCTTTCCCTCAGTTGCTTATCACGAGGCTCTTGACGAGGGGTTCCATGGGGTTGCTTTTCTCGTTTTACTTCTCCTTGATGAGTAGGAGTGTCGTTTTTCACAGATTCAATTGCCTCTTCCGAGACTATGAACCGATCAGTTATATTGAACAGCTCCACCTGTTTATTCGGTGGAAACTGGTGAAGGGCCCTCAGATGGTGTTTGTCTCAGACTGCTTGGATAAAAGCTGTAATGACCGTCACGTCTGGGGTATCTTCCACCTCTATTCTTTTGTCCTTGAATCTCCAGACGTGGGATTAGATCGACTACTTCTCTCTCTGCTTCAAAAAGAAGAGATGTGAAGATTTTATTTTAGGGCATTGCCGTACAATGAATTGCCTACAAAACATGTCAGACAACTCGTCAAAAGGCCTGACCCAGTCATCGGGTTAACACATTGTACAATCTGTCTGTCGCTTTGATGAGCGTGGTGTGGAAAGCTCGGCAAAGGTATCGTTCGTCAGCTCCATGAAGTAGTATCACATTTTGGTATCTATGGATGTGCTCCCATGGATCGCCCTTATTGTCGTACATAAGCAGGGGGTAGTTTAAACTTCGAGAGGAACAGAGCAGATGTGATTTCCTCCTTCAGCAGGGTTTGTAAATTGGTGGTGGGAAGGAGAAGTTGGGTTTGCCCATCTCTGCCTTGCAGGTGAGTAGTACCGGAGGAATGGTTGGGTATTTCCACTCCCCTCCTTTCGTTGCCACCTGCAAAATTAGGTTGGTTAGGGCCCTGTGACTTGGTCAATTACCTGCTCTAGGATGCTGCGGGCAGCTCGTCCATTGTTGGATGGACTAGGACACCCCTGGCGTCGAAATGCACGGTTGTTGTTCCCCATCTCCGTATTACGGTGAGATGTATGTGTTGTATTGAGCGGTGCATTCTCTTATCGATCTGCCCTTAGATCTCTAGGATCTATATAAGCAACAACTTCCCTTGCAGGTGTTGGATTTGGAGGCAGTGGCATCTCATTTGCTGGTGGCGACGACCAATTCTTTGCTGCACTATGGTGGCCCATACCTTTCAGCTCTTTTCGACCTTCTCGACAAATTGGTTGAATTGTTCCTAAGAAACTTTGGGTACTCTGGCCCTTTTGATGAAGACATGGATTTTGCAACGTCTTCGACTTGAACGATGGTCGCGTTCTAGTTCTCATTTTGACAAAGGTTTGGTTCGAGGTTGTTGGGTCCAACCGATATTGCTGGTGCGATGCTTCGGGATGTCAATTGATGATTTTCCACAGACAGAACCAACTATTAAGGCCAAAAATGGAATTAACTGTGTCAAGGCTGACGTGGACTCTTATGTCGAGGTAGAGCCTCGTCAGCTGAGTGCATATGACCCTGGTTAGTAGAACCAATGTCGTTGGTGCCAGGAATTAATAGATGACGATCGTTCAACCCTCTAAGCAAGTTGAGTCTTAAATGACCGTTGATAAAGATACGACCCTCTAGTTGAATCACTCCATGAGCTTTATGTATTACAAAGGAACGTTATGGGGGTCAGATTTGGGTCCCGACCCAAATCTCCTCTGATGCTTAAGTTAGTATGTGAACTTAAGAGGGAGAGAGCTTGGAGTTGTCGAGATCAACCCACGAAGGCTCGTCTCAAGTCAGGCATCCGAAGCTATTTGGAGGAAGAAATATTAAGTGAAGTATAGAATGTCAGAGTATCCAGTCTCATACCTCCCCTATTCTGTTCATCTCCAGTGTATTTATAGACCTCTGTGGTCTCTTCAGTGACGGTGGGATGATAACAGTCACCAATTATGGCGCCACGATCCTCCCCCTTAATAGGGATACCTGTCTCCTATGTCCCCACTATTTATGATCTTTCTTGTATCACACATTCGGTGGGTGGAAGTGTATTGGGTGAATGTCATGTGGGCATTGACTGAGTTTGCTTTGGGCTTCTTTCATGGGCTTTGTGGGCTTCGATCGCCCACTGAACGAATCCCTCAAGAGTCGGCCCAATGATGCAACAGAAGGGTAGAAGGTAAAAGTAAACCCTGATGCACAAATGAAGTACTGAGCATCTCTAGCAACATAGTCATCTTCTGATCCAAAATAGACATCTTCTTATCCAAATGGATAAAGAAGTGATCAATAGTAGATGGAGCTAAAGAAGCTGAAGGAATGGTACGATCAACAGGAGGAATGGTTGTATCAGCAGGTAGTGCAGACGATGAGGGCTCAGAAGCAGCTTGCCTCTTTTTGGCTGTAATCTGTAGAGCCGAAGAAGACTTCAGTTTCGTAGACTCATCCAAGAGGAGACCCAAAGGAACAGACTCATAGGATGCAGGATCAATCTTGAAATGCCTAAAGACATGGGTCAAAATGCTGCTGTATGGGAGGGGAGATATGGTAGGAGTGAACTCAACATGGTCCATCCTTTCAAGATGACACCAGCCTAGTTTACATCCATGCTAGAAAAGATGACATACATGCACTTCAGGATGTCATGGGAAGGCTGATCTGATGATCCTGATTTGGGAAGGATGTTGGATTTGACAACGTTGTGGATTGCCCACCCACGTTTGGAGAACATCGAAGTCTTCACCTCAGAGGTGAGAATATGAGGGATGGTCCTAAACATGTCTAGGTGGACATTTTGATCAAGCTCAGAAACTCTGGAGATGGAAATGTCGGCTGGAAGGGATCCTGAAGATGGAATGCCAAAAGTAGATCCTAAATGCTTGGGGTCAGGCTTGATGGACATCCCATGATCTAAAGTATTAAGAACTCCAGAATCATTATACTCACCGTGAATGTGATTGGCATAAAAGAGTTTCACCATCATGGGGTATGGCTTGGGAGAATCAGAGGGTGAATGACGATAAGGATCAACAAGTTTGGTCATTGTCAAGAGCTACTATAGATTTTAACCCTTAAAAGCTGAGTATACAATGAAACATTCCTTCAGGAGTTTGACATTGATAAGAGCATTGTATTTCCATAAGCACTTGTCATCTTGACAAGTAGGGATAAAAGCTGAAACTGAAGATGAAGGAATGGTTTGTGGAGGAGCTAGGGTAGTGGGTTCAGTTTGAGGAATAGGTTCGTCAGGAATTTCAACATGGGGTTCGGGATGAATTTGGGGTTGAACCTGGGGTTGAGCAAAAGAGATACGGGGTTTTTTGTGCTTACGATGAAGCAGCTCAGGTTCAGGTTCAGATTCACTAGCCCATGATTCCTCTAAATCAGAGGCAGACGCGATCAAATGAGAGAAAAACCTAGCCCGTTTCATACGGTCTTTGGAAGGAGCGGGTTTCGGAACCTTAATTTTCTTCTCTCTAGGATTTCTAAGAGATGATGGCTTAGCATTGAGGAAAAACCGGGCTTGGGACCAATGAAGATGAAATTGACAATGAACCGAAACGTAGGTCACGAAAAGATGCAAAAATGAGTGCAAAAATATATACCTAGAGGAGGAGGAGACAATGGCAGACATGGACTGACAAAGGAAAGAAGATCTGCGGTTGGAGGTAGTTGATCGTTGGCAAAGTTGGAGCGGTTGGAAGTATTCTAACCACTCAAGAGGAGAAGGGGTTTGAATCGAATGAGAGAGAATCAAGCAGTTAGAGTCGATCTGTATATATCAAAGGACGGATAGATATGATCCATTAGATCAAAAATGAATGGCTGTGATTAAGCTAAGGAATCATCAATAGCTCAGACAGGTGACTGATGCACAACATGCAGTTGCCTGCCAAGCCATGAATCGAAAATCGCTTAGTAGAAGCATATATGCCTGTAGAAGAAAGCACACCCGCCTATCAATTGATAGGCGCCTGTGAAATGACCTACAGGGGCCTGTCTACAGCCAAAAAAATTTGAGTTATCTCTCAGAAAAATGAGTAAGATTTCGGCAGTCGTCTGATGATAAAAACAAAGTCGCCTTGGCAACGACCAGGCGCCTGTATAATGAACATAAGTCACCTGACATAACGATGAGATAAGAAGACTGGAGTATAGAGTTTGGGCAGGCACTTGTTGAAGGAAACACATGCGCCTGTCCTGGTTCTAAAATCTAGGAATAAGGCAAATGAATGAGAATTTGAGTTCTCTCACCCTAGACTTATAAACTACACACTCTAATCACATCAACTAACATTCATAATCATATAAACTAATACACATATCAATGATATCAACATAATCATAAATTCATCAAATTCTCCAAGAAATCTCATAGAAAACATAATGTTAAAAATAGACACATTGGATATAAGAGTGAAATTAATCATATGAACTCAAAACATGGTATAACATATGAAAATGAAGTCTTAGATTTCGGATTTGCACATAATTCCTAATTCTCTACGCAACCTCACAAATAAATCTTCTTTAAGAGGTTTTGTGAAGATATTTGTAATTTGTTTTTGGGTTTCAATGCACTCTAGAATGATGTCCTTCTTAGATACTTGATCATTTATGAAATGGTGTCTCACATTTATGTGTTTGGTACAGGAGTGATGTACCAGATTTTTGGAGAGAGAAATTGCACTTTGGTTATCAACCATTATAGGGCAAGGTCACAATTAGAGCCATATTCTTTAAGAGTGTGTCTCGTCCAAAGAACTTACGCACATGCAAAACCCACAGAAATATACTCTGCTTCGGTCGTGGACAATGATAACGAGTTTTGCTTCTTGGAAAACCAAGAAACAAGAGGATTTCCTAGAAAATGGCAGGTGCCACTAGTACACTTCCTATCGGATTTGCATCCTGCAAAATAAGCATCACTATATGAGATTAACTCATATGTGCTAGATTTAGGATAAATTAATCCATAATCTAGGGTTTGATTGAGGCAACGAAATATTCGTTTAACCGCAATCAAATGTGATTCCTTAGGTTGTGATTGATATCTAGCACATAAACTAACAGAAAACATAATATCGGGCATATTTGCGGTTAAATAAAGTAAGCTACCAATCATACCTCGATATAGATATATGTCTACATCTTTCCAGTTTTCCTCCTTGTGTAGATGTGTAGTTGTACTCATGGAAGTTCTTTTGCTAAAAGACGATTCCATCCCGAATCGCTTGATTAACTCCCTGGTGTACTTGGTTTGATGTATGAAGATGCCATCCTTCAATTACCAAATTTAAAGTACTATAAAATAGTTGAGCTCACCCATGTGACTTATCTCAAATTCATCCTTCATAGACTTAGAAAATCTTGGGAAAGATCATAGTAAGTAGATCCAAAAAAATATCATCTACTTAAACTTGAATGAGAAGAATGCCATTTTCATAATATTTAGTAAAACGTGTTGAATCAACTTCTCCCATTTTAAATCCCAAATCCAAAGAAAGTTCTTAAGGCGATCATATCAAGCTCTAGGAGCTTGTCTCAACCTATATAAAGCTTTCTTAAGTTTGAAAACATGGCTTGGAAATTTTTCATGAGTAAATTCGGGAGGTTGAGATACATAAACTTCTTCATTAATAATACCATGTAAAAATGCACTTTTAACATTCATTTGAAATAATTTGAAATTTTTAAGAGATGCAAAATATAATAACAATCTAATAGCTTCTAATCTAGCTACCAGAGTAAATGATTATTCAAAATCGATACCTTCTTCTTGCCAGTAGCCTTGATCTACTAACCTTGCTTTGTTCCTTGTGAAGAATTCGTTCTCATCTGTCTTGTTCTTGAATATCTACTTAGTCTCAATGACTTGATGTCTACTTGGTAGAAGGACTAGCTCCCAAACATCATTCCTTTTGAATTGGATGAGTTCCTCTTCCATTGTCACGATCCAAGAGCTATCTTCGCATGCTTCTTGGATGTTCTTTGGCTTAATAATAGAGTCAATGGAACAATGAGAGAATTCATTAAACCTTGACCTTGTCCAGACACCCACTCCAATATCTCCAATAATTTGGTCATATGGGTGGTCACGAACGGTTGGATAAGCTTTGGAAATACTTGGATCACAAGGAACAATCTTAACATCTTCGTTAGTATTGTTAGTCCCAATAACATCATCATGTTTAACATTATTAATAGAATCACATAAAACATCTAAACTATAATAATCAATATGAGGAAAATCAAAATCATCATTAAAAGAACCGTGAAGTGATTCCTCAACCGTTGAAGAGTTTTTGTTGTATATCCGGTAGGCTTTGCTACGTGTAGAATATCTAACAAAGATCCCTTCATTGGATCTTGGATCAAATTTATCAAGATTAACATACGTGTTCTTAATAAAACATTTTAAACCGATAACTCGAATATATTTTACTTGAGCCTTTTAATCATAAAATAGTTCAAAACAAGTTTTGCTCGTATGTGGCCTCACTAGGATCCTATTGGACACATAACATGACGTGTGCATCGCTTCTATCCAAAATTAAAGTCCAAGATGACTGTCATGTAGCATTGTGTGTGCACACTCAATAAGTGTCCTATTCTTTCTCTCAACAGCACCATTTTTGTGGTGGTGCGCGAGGAAATGAAAAGTTGTGAGTTATTTTGTGGTCATCACAAAACTTAGAGGAAAGCTCATTATCAAATTCCCATCCATGATCACTACAAATAGTGATAATGGTGGCTCCTAAGAGATTTTGAGTTTTCTTCGCAAACTTAGTAAATTCTTCAAAAGCTTTATCTTTAGTAGTTAAAAAATATACCCAAGTAAATCTAGAAAAGTCATCAACAATGACTAATCCATAATGTGCATTTCCAAATGAGGCAACTCTAGTAGGCCCCAATAAATCCAAATGAAGAAGTTCTTGGGGCCTCTTAGAAGTAATGCCATCATTAAGTTTAAATGATAATTTACGGAGTTTTCCATGTTGACAAGAATCACAAAAAAAATTCTTATTGAAAGAGATTTTTGGAAATCCTTTAACTAAATCATGCTTAGCTAATTTATAAACATGTTTAAAACGAACATGACCAAAACGACGATGTCATAAAGTGTTCATTCTTGTGTACTACTAAGCAATAATCTATAGATTGTGGCATGCTTAAAATATAAATATATTTATGGTGTGTGCCGAAAAATAACAAATTAGATTTATCATCAATAATACTACACATACCTTCTCCAAAGTTAACCTTGTAACCTTTGTTACAAAGTTGACTTATGTAAATGAGGTTATGATTTAAACTATCTACAAGATAAACATTTTCAATTAAAGGTTTAGATGGATTACCGACTTTACCTACTCCAATGATTGTTCCCTTTTCTTTGCCTCCAAAGGTCACCATTGCACCGTTCTTGATGCGGATC
The DNA here is from genome assembly GCA_030789695.1 of Scilla litardierei. NCBI lineage: Eukaryota > Viridiplantae > Streptophyta > Magnoliopsida > Asparagales > Asparagaceae > Scilla > Scilla litardierei. Next base: position 593,625,186 of record CM061142.1, on the reverse strand, counting down.
ACTTCGAAAAGCACGGAGGGATCTCCCGTCATATGCTTGGAGCAACCACTATCGAGTATCCATCATTTCTTCTAAGAGCTTATTTTGTATTTCTTGCTCTTTTTCTTTTTCTTAGGTACCTACATAATTTACCATAAGCTCATGGTACCCAAGCTTGTTGGGTCCAAGAGGATTAGCCCTTTGGAAACCAAGTCGAAGTGGACTTTGTTGGATATTGGACTCCCCGGATTTGGTTTTGGATGATGAACAAATATAAATATATCGTGAACTAACAATTTGTGAGCGCAGTTATGGAGATCATCGCCAAATTCATATGAACATCCAAAGCGACATCTCGAGACTTCTCAAAGCAGTGATCGTATGCCTAAAGCTTCGTTGAAGCTTATGGACCATTTTAGAAGTCATGAAGATTCGATTGAAGCTATTGAAGACGGTATTGTCTAGTTTTATTTATAGTCTTTAAGCTTCTTTCGTAGAATGTTAAGCCTTGAGTAGGTCTTACGGTTTAAATCTTCATAACGCTCCTATCTTAGCTCTAGGATCTTAGTAGAAGTCCATACAAACTTTTCCGAAGCTTCGCGCTTTGATTCGCGACTTCTTGTGCATGTTAGTTGGTTCAAGAAGAAGAACTGACCCACTAGATGGTGATCTAGTCGGTCGGAAAAGCTTCTTGGACCGACTAGTTTCTGTCAGTTAATTCTAAGCTCTTTACTGTTTACAGTTAGTCGGTCTACGTTGACTCACCGACCGACTAGTTTGTGAACTAGTCGGTCAGTGATGCTTCTGTGACTGACTAGTTGAGCTTTCCCTGTACATGCAACTTTGAGCCTGAGCTACGGTTTATCATTAGTCGGTCTGTGTTCATTGATCGACCGACTAGTTGATGAACTAGTCGGTCAACTTTCCTTCTTAGACCGACTAGTTTAGCTTTACTGTACATGCCAATTTTCACCTAACTTACTGTTTATCGTTAGTCGGTCTATGCACATTTGGCGACCGACTAGTTGATGAACTAGTCGGTCAACATTTGTTCTTGGACCGACTAAATCAATTTGTGCTCAGACTTCAGTTTTAGCTCTTAGTCGGTCTCAGTTAAGTAACCGACCGACTAGTTGTGAAACTAGTCGGTCAGCTACTCTTCTTGGACCGACTAGTTCCTTTTGTCTGTGCTTCGACCTTTTGGCTGTTCTTCCATTAGTCGGTCTACGTTAAATGACCGACTGACTAGTTGATGAACTAGTCGGTCGGTGGTTGTTCTTTGACCGACTAGTTGGGTTCAGAAAAGAGCCGTTGGAGCATTTAATGACTCGAATTTCTTTCTCTCTCTCCTCTATCCTATATATACTTGATGGGCTGCATTCATTGCAGTCAAGGCTGATATTATTGCAAGTTTAGAGATCAAGAGAAATCATTCCAAGCTCAGTCAAAGCTCTTTCATTCCATTCCATAATCTCTCCTCACTCTTACTTCCAAAGAGAGATTCATTGAGTGTGAAGCCTTCCAAGCCAAGTGCTTGATCCTAGGTCACCAACAACCCCATAGCTCTCCATCACTGATCTACATCTTGGAGCTAGGGTTTGGTGCCTTCTTCTTCCTCAAAATCATCCTTGCCCTAATTCGTAAGTGTACTCAAGGCATAGGTATTTTGTGGTAAGTTATTCTATTTCATTTACTTTCATTTTGTAAATGTTTATCTCTCGGTTGTGAGAGTTGTGTTTGTGATCCCGGGTTGTGGGAGTCACAAATTACTTTGTGTATGATTTGACTTGGTGAAGGTTCTTCACAAGTATTTCATAGTGGAAATCTTGAGTTAGAGTTTCTAACTCAAGTATCCAGAGGGGATCCGGGTGGTTGGGACGTAGGATCACCGGGAACAAGTCGGGGAGACTTGGGTGGATCCGAACCCAGTAATATCGTTGTTTGCGATTGTTTTTTTGTTGTCTAACATTTACATTTTCCGCATTGTTTGGTAGAGTTTGTAAGTAATTAGGAATTAGCCTCTTAATTATTTTAAAGTACTATTCACCCCCCTCTAGTACTTGTGCAGTAGCTTAGCCGGGCATTACATCTGGTATCAGAGCCAAGTCTATAGCTATGTCTGCCAACGACAACAAGACCGTTCGTCCACCCTCCGACTATAGCACCTTCAAGAACCGTGAAGGAGCTTCTTCGGTAATGGAAGGACATTCCTCAACGAGGCCTCAATTCTTCAACGGTACCAACTACGGGTACTGGAAATGCCGGATGGAAACTTTCCTCCGGAGTGCTTCACTATGGAGGACCACGATGAAGGAATATGTCGAGCCCACCGAAGAAGATTTCGAGAAATGGACTCCCGCGGAGGTCGCCGCGGAGGTAAGCAATGCCAAGGCAATGAACGCCTTGCAATGGCATTGGAGCCTGAGGACTTCAATAAGATATGCACATGTAAGAGTGCATATCAAATTTGAAACTCCCTCCTCATCTTACATGAAGGGACGAGTAGGGTAAGAGACTCTAAACTCGTTGTAGTTAATAAAGATTACGAGATGTTTCATATGCTACAGGGTGAGAAGATGAAGGAGTATTATGCTCGCTTCGTCGACATCATAAACGAGTTAGAGGCTCTCGGCAAATCCTACACCCAAAAGGAGAAATGTTCGAAGCTTATAGAAGGACTTCCTTCTAGTTGGGAAAAGCGCACCTTCGCCATCGAGGAAGGTAATGATATGAACAAGTATACCGTTGTTCAACTAATGGGTACTTTAATGTCATATGAGGTACGCAAGGATAGCAAGTTGAAGTTGCAGGAAAAGATGAAGTCTTACCTACAACAAGAATAGCCAAAGAAGAAAGCTATTGCTTTCAAGGCTGCTCCATCTACTTCCACATCAACCCAAGAAGTTCAACCGGTTCTTCCGGAAAGGTAACATCAAAAATAAGTCAAAGTTCAATTCTTCTAACGCCTCTTCTTCTTTGTGCTTTAAATGCAACAAGCCAGGACACATGAAAGCGGAGTGTCCTCTAAACAAGCAAAAGGAGAAGTGGAAGGTGCCTAAATTCGACAAGTCCAAGAAGTACAAAAAGGGGTACAAAAAGGGGCTTGTCGGGGCAACATTCACAGACTCCGAGGATTCCTCAAGCGGAGAGTCGGACGATGAGCAAGTGGAGCAAGCACATATATGCTTCATGACAAGAGAGGAGCATGATCAAGGATCTTCCTCTTCAGATGATAGCGACAACGAAGGCGATGAGGTAACCATGGATGACCTTAGGAATGCTAATTCTCTAGGTATACTAAAGTAAAAGATGACTTAGCTAGCATTCAAACATCGCCTAAAACTATCATCACCAACAACGACACCGTTGTTGAAGGGTTGAAGAATGAGATTGTTAATCTCAAGACTCAACTTGAACAAAATAGCGGATTTGACTTCTCAAAACTCGACTTTGAGTATTGAGAATGAGAATCTTAAATCTCGTGTTTTTGTGCTCACATCGCAAGTATCCACTTTGGATGCTTCTATGCGTTCTCTCACCGAGAAATATGAGAACACATTAGGCCGAATTAATAAATTCAATAAGGGTAAGGACCATTTGGATAAAATCCTAAGTGACTTACTTCCGGCCAATCACCACATTGGCTTGGGGTATACGATGGGAAGTTCATCCAAATTGGCCACTACTTTTGTTAGGCCAACTTCCGGTGACTTAACGAGTGGTAGCAAACACTCTATTGGTAGTTCATCTACCAATGGTGCTTCCACCTCGTCCACACCCTCTTTCGGAAAGAAACCCACTTTGGGTGGACCTCCAAAGAAGGGGCATGCTTATATGTACACCAATACTATGCCACGTAGGAACACACATCCTACTCCACCGGCTGACGTGCGTTTATATTTCATATATTCACGCACGTTTTCTTTTGTGTTTCTCCGTATTTTCCGTCGTCTTTTATTCGTTTTCTCGTATTTTCTCGTTTTCTTTCACTTTTCTTTGTTTCTCCATGTTTGCAGGAGATTGCCCGTGTAGGGGACGTTTAACGATGATATCTCAAGTCCTCGGAGCAACGGGAGGAGTCACACATGATCCAGGGGGTCAAACGATGAAGATTACATCTTTCAGCCCCTCACCCGGTCTGTTGGTCATCTCCAACCGATCGGGTGATGCACGCGTGGACCACCCGGTCTCAGCCGGAGCTCAAGTGAATGTCACCCGACCGGTTCACAGGCCGGTTCAAACGAGGCTGATTCTCTGTCTTTTCAAGCCAAATTCCAACCCATCGGGTGACTCTCACTCGATCGGTTCATCTGTAGCTGATGCTGAGGAGCCGAGACACGGGCACCCAACCGATCCCTTCACCCGATGGCGCCAAGATCCAACCGGTCACTCCACGAACTCAACCGACCGGTTCATATGACCGGGTGAAAGTCCGCCGTTTTCTGTTTACTATTTGTAACAGATCACCCGATCGGTTGACTCTTCAACCGATCGGGTGGCGCTTTTCCTACGGGTTTGGACCCGAACCATTAGGGTTTTGAAGTGGGGGTATAGATACACGAGGCTGGCCGACTTGAGGGGGATCTCCTGGAGTTTTTAGGGCTTTTCCCCCCTTCTCTTGTGAGTTCTAGGTTTGTTTAGATTAGGTCTTTTGCTCAATAAGTCTTGTATTGGATTGACGATTCAACTCAAGATAAGTATTTTCCTCTCTTTTTCTCCATTGTTTGTATTGTGTTTATTTTGCTTGATGGTGAAAGTTTATATGTCTTTTGTGTTGTTTGTTTATATGTTATTCACCATTGAGTAGTTTTGATGAACCATAATACGGGTTAGGGTAGGATTGTTGCTTGGAAATTTACATTAGACTTGGTTGCATGGCACGTGTTCGATGTAATGTGTCAATGGGGATTTCTAGCGATCTGGGTCCAATTCGTACGACAACACACTAGATGTGTTGGGGGTTGGGTTCCGGTGCTTGTCCAGTCAAGATCCGCTTCGATGTATCGCTAGAGATCACATTTGACCTATTTGGCCATTAGGGTTACGCGGGGGTGTTTCATTGTCATTGGCGGGAGAAAGACCGCCTCTGACCGTCGGGCCAAGGGGGAATAAACTTGGCGGTTGACTCCCTAGCCACAGCTCACGCCCCCAGCGTAGACATAGAGTCCTAGCGCGCGGGAGCGGCTTGGACGAAGTGTTGGGAGATATCATTGTGGCCTTAATGCTCCCGGTTGCGAAAGGTGTTAATGGACTTGGGAATGCCCACCGTCCGGAACCGGGTAGGCCTAGCGTGCTTGGCACCGACCGGAATATCGGGCCATGGACGCTAGGTACCACCTTTTGGGGCAATGTCTCACCCTGGATCAAGTCAAATGCCAAGTGTCATGAGTGCTCTAGCCCGTTTTTGCGGGGATTCATTTCGTGTCCTTTTCAATTCTTTCTTTTATTCCTACACTTCACCCACATTATCCGCGTAGCTAGCACACAACCTAGGCGAGGCTAGTAGCCATTCAAGCCATCCACCTCCCTGAGTTCGATAAACCCGCACCCTACACTAACCGTGCACTTGCGGTAAAACGACACCGTGCCCATACCGTAAACGGGGTGCCGGTCAAGTTTTTGGCGCCATTGCCGAGGAGGCGTTCGGCTTGATATTAGCTTAGCTTGGGTTCGTTAGACTACGCATAAAAACACAAAAAAAATTCTTTTTCTTTTTTTTATTTTTTTTAAAAAATATACAATAACCAAGAAATTTTTCCCCCACCATTATATTATCTTTTTGTTATTCTCTTGTACTATTGACGCTCCTCTCTAGTTTTCTTATTTTTGTTGTTCAGGTATCTTTGGTGAAACCATGTGGAGATCAAATTTCGATGCTGAGATGGGAGGATACGATCCTTATTCAGTTGTGGTTTGTGAGACTTGTGGGATGGTGGGGCACATGTATTATGATTGCCCATTTACGCTTGAGAGCCTCACCCCACTCCAAGGCCAAACATTTTCCCACAACCTTAGCCCAAACACCTCCCATCCATTTCCTCAACCTTATACCCCTCTACAAACGCAAGAAGAATCAAGTCTCGTGTCTCTCCTTGAAAGTGCCATGTTTAACCAAGGCCAAATATTACAAAACTTAATGGTACCAATCACCGAGCCGACACCGAGTAGAGGGGATGAAGGAGAGGATATACCCACTTTCATGGTTGAGACCACCATGCCATCGGTCACCATAGACACATCTCAAGCCGATACCCCATTTTTCCATCACTACCACTTGGATGACGAAGCATTTTTTGATGATGATAGTGAGGATGGGGAGATTTATCTAGAATCTGTGGGAGAGATTTCTTGTCTTGATTTGGATACCCCACATGAGTCCTATGAGAGCACTGAGGAGTTTACAGAGATTATGCATACCTGCGAGGAGGATGTGCGTGAGGACGAGGACACCACGACCATATACGAGGGGTCCGTTCCACATCCATCTCCACAGCCATCTCTGTCACAACTTCCTCCTTGGTCGGTGGTCAACCATGAGGATGTCATTCAGGACATCGGGCAGATGGAGGAGCATGAGCATATCATCGAGGATGATGTGCATGAGGGCTTGGATATGATCATCCACTTCATGGAGCCCGAGCCACATCTACCTCTACCGTCACGCTCCACTTCTTCTGCGGCTGAGCATCTACTTGAGCATATTGCCCCTATTCAGGGAGATTTTCATACTCACTCTCACTCCATATTTGAGTCTCGCTTTTCACGTCCTATTTCTTTAGACTCATATATTTTTGACACGCCATATCTCTCGCAGGACACAGAATCTACTTCCCTTGAGGTATGTTGCGGTGCGTCACTACCTGGAGAGCCACTTCTCATGGAGAGCGAGAATTCGGTCGTCACTAGTACAGAGGATTGCGACCCATTCTCAGGGAGTATTCATCACCCGTTTATTATTTTTCCATCTTATGTCGACGATTATCTCTGGGCTACATTTATTTCAGGAAATAATTTCTTGCCATGGACTAATGCACCTCGTCCTTTGCAAGTCACAGGTGGACACCTACGAGGGATGCTTGGAGGTGCATTGCTTGGGTCCATTGGCACACGTGGCACATCGCTTCTGGCGGAGCCACAGAAGGAGCAGTTAGAGCAGCTACCTGCCCCGCTCCAGATCTTTGATCCGCCTATGCTCAGGTGTATCCTAATCCAGTAGTGTAAAAATTTACCGCTTTCTAGTTTAGATTTGAATAATCTCGTCTCCTCTCATTAGCGAGGGGAGCGTATCTAGGATTTGCTTTTGCATCTTAATAACCCTTCATGTCGTGCCCTTCTATTATTTCACCCCACATCCTCTTCCGAGGAGAACGAGCAGACTGTCTCTCCTGCATTTTGATTTATTTCTTTTCCGATTTTCCCCCTAGCATATCTCTACATCCCCATTGATCATATCATTTTGCTAGCATTGTCATGTTCAGCTGGGGGGAAATCGACTTTTGTGTGCATGTTTTTACGTGTCGTTGTTGTGTGTCTGTGTCTAGGTGTTCTTTTGTGTGTTTTATACCTTTTATTTGAGTGTTTCTTTTTCTTTATTTTTTTAGTTTCGCTCATGTGTTTTTCGTGTTTTTCATTTTTTTTGTGTCGGTGCGTAACTCCCCCCCATTTTCATTGCCCTCTCGTATTCACTACTATTGCATTGAGGACAATGCAAGTTTCAGCTTGGGGGAGTCGCACTTCGTGCGTCATTTGTCTCTTTTTCTTCGTTATTTGAGTCGATTTTCTCCTTGTTTTTCTTTTTCTTTTTTTCTTTTCTTCCTTTTATCTCTTTCTCCTAGAGATGAACCCTATGATGAATTGCCACGAAAATCACACGCGCACCTTGCACAGCTTCGATAATCACATTCACTAACCTCAGGAAGCCGAATCCTCTTGCATTTCATGCATCGCAGCTCCACTTAGCTTTTTGTGAGTCGTGCGTCGTGCCTAGCTGTTTGGTGTGGTTCTACTTTGTGATTTTACTTTATATACCTGTCCAGGAATGACCCCTAGATTATCACGCTTCGATATGAATAATGCGGTATTTGCTTCTACTGTCTGTTTCTTCTGCATGCTATATATATCGTACATGTGTCGGGATTCCACAATTAAGGACTAGGATAACCCATTTGGCCCATGCTCTAATTAGCGAGAATAGTTTCCTTTGCCCAAGTGTTTAGATTCCGATTTCCTTTTTGTTTTACTTGGTGCAAATCCCCTCGTCATGTACCGTTCTCCCACTTGGGAGAGTACACATGTGTATAGCCAAAAACCCAAAAATCCAAAAAAAGAGAAAAGAAAAAGAAAAACCCAAAAAGAAAAGAAAAAAAAATTTTATAGCCAAAAATCCAAAAAAATACAAATGCCCAAAACCCAAAAAAAAAATTCCCGTGTGAATATTTTCCTACTTGCCGAGAATAAAGGGAAGGCTAGAATTTGCACCGAGTGTTCTTCTCCACATCATCTCAACCCCCATCGGTTTCGAAAACACTTGGCTTAGGAACTTTTTAGCTAGTATCTAGGCTATAGTGGTGTGATTTCCTTAACCCTAGTTGTGGAGTCCCTGACACATGATATGTTTCGATTCTCTCTCTATTCTCATGCATGCTTGAACCATATATTCACCGCTTAATTCAATTTGAATCGATATTTGGGTCTTTCTTTGGATTTGTGTATATCGAGCTTTATTGCGCATCGTAGATAGTGACACGGACTGCTAGCTCACGACCACACTCACTCGCGCTTCACCGCGTGGGCCCACGTCACTTGTCTGGACTCGTATTTCTTGGTTTAGTGATGTGATTCGGCGTTTGCTTGCGTGGTGTGTCATTTTCAATTTTTTTGGCCCTGACGGGTGATCTAGGATATAGAGTTTTCTTTCTCTCTCTCTCTATTTTTCCCCTCCGAGCTCCTACTCTCACTCGTCTTCCTCGAGTACGAGGAAGAGTTCAGATTGGGGGATTTTGACGTGCGTTTATATTTCATATATTCACGCACGTTTTCTTTTGTGTTTCTCCGTATTTTCCGCCGTCTTTTATTCGTTTTCTCATATTTTCTCGTTTTCTTTCACTTTTCTTTGTTTCTCCATGTTTGCAGGAGATTGCCCGTGTAGGGGACGTTTAACGACGATATCTCAAGTCCCCGGAGCAACGGGAGGAGTCACGCATGATCCAGGGGGTCAAACGACGAAGATTACATCTTTCAGCCCCTCACCCGGTCGGTTGGTCATCTCCAACCGATCGGGTGATGCACGCGTGCACCACCTGGTCTTAGCCGGAGCTCAAGTGAATGTCACCCGATCGGTTCACAGGCCGGTTCAAACGAGGCTGATTCTCTGTCTTTTCAAGCCAAATTCCAACCGATCAGGTGACTCTCACCCGATCGGTTCATCTGTAGCTGATGCTGAGGAGCCGAGACACGGGCACCCAACCGATCCCTTCACCCGATGGCGCCAAGATCCAACCGGTCACTCCAAGAACTCAACCGACCGGTTCATATGACCGGGTGAAAGTCCGCCGTTTTCTGTTTACTATTTGTAACAGATCACCCGATCGGTTGACTTGTCAACCGATCGGGTGGCGCTTTTCCTGCGGGTTTGGACCCGAATGACCGGCGCCCCGTTTACGGTTTGGGCGCGGTGTCGTTTTACCGCAAGTGCACGGTTAGTGTAGGGTGCGGGTATATCGAACACATGGAGGTGGATGGCTTGAGTGGCTACTAGCCTCGCCTAGGTCGTGTGCTAGCTACGCGGATAATATGGGTGAAGTGTAGAAATAAAAGGAAGAAATGAAAAAGACACGAAATGAATCCCCGCAAACACGTGCTAGAGCATTCATGACACTAGGCATTTGACTTGATCCAGGGTGAGACATTGCCCCAAAAGGTGGTACCTAGCGTCCATGGCCCGATATTCCGGTCGGTGCCAAGCACGCTAGGCCTACCCGGTTCCGGACGGTGGGCACTCCCGTGTCCATTAACACCTTCCGCAACCGAGAGCGTTAAGGTCACAATGATAACTCCCAACACTTCGTCCAAGCCGCTCCCGCGAGCTGGGACTTGATGTCTACACAAGGGGCGTGAGCTATGGCTAGGGAGTGAACCGCCAAGTTTATTCCCCCTTGGCCCGACGGTCAGAGGCGGTCTTTCTCCCGCCAATGACAATGAAACACCCCTGTGTAACCCTAATGGCCAAATAAGTCAAATGTGATTTCTAGCAATACATCGAAGCGGATCTTGACAGGACAAGCACCGGACCCCAATCCCCAACACAACTAGTGTGTTGCCGTACGAATTGGACTCAGATTGTTAGAAATCCCCATTGACACATTTCATCGAACACATGCCATGCAACCAAGCCAAATGTAAATTTCCAAGCATCAATCCTACCCTAACCCGTATTAGGGTTCATCAAACACTACTCAATGGTGAATAACATAAAAACAAGCAATAGAAAAGACATACAAACGTTCACCATCAAGCAACAATGAAAACAACACAAAACAATAGAAAATGAGAGAAGAAAACACTTAGCTTGCAATTGAGTCTTCAATCCATTACAAGATTTATTAGAAGATAAAACCTAATCTAACCTACCCTAATCCTCCCAACAAAGGGGCTGAGAAAGCCCTAAAAACTAGAGGAGAATCCTCTCCAAGTCGTGCCCCCAACCCCTATTTAAAACCCCTCAAAAACCCTCTTGGGTCGGGTTCAAAACTGTCAAAAAAGGCCCACCCGATCGGGTGAAAACTCACCCGATCGGGTGGAATAAACAGAGAGCACGAAGCTGCCGAAATTGACTTCAACCGATCGGTTGGACTCCCAACCGATCGGTTGAAGTGAAATTTCAGACAGCAGCCAATTTCAGCACCTAGCTGCGCTCAGAAAATTCCAGAAAAATCTAGAAAAATCGGATTTGGGCATGCGACCTATCGTTGGAAAGCTAACGACGATGCCGACGCTAAAAAAATAAGATATCACCCAAAATCCTTCTGGAATGATAGCAGATCTTCAATGAGTGCATCAGCAGCGCGCAAAGGCGGAAGAAAAGGCCACCCGATCGGTTGAAACATCAACCGATCGGGTGAGCCGCTTGTTGCTTTGGCCATCGGGCTTCGGGAGCTTCAACCGGGCGCAGAGGTGAGCGGGTGGCGTGATCGGGTCGTCCTTCAGAGGAATCGGCTACAGATGAACCGATCGGGTGAAGGTCACCCGATCGGTTGGAATTCAGCTCCATTTGGCCGAGAGCTCCGTCGGTTCACCCGATCGCTGAACCGATCGGGTGAGTTGCTATTCTTCTTCAGTTGCCGCCCGGGTAGGATATGCGTGCACCAACCGATCGGGTGACTGGTCCACCCGATCGGTTGAGGGCTGAGGAACATCAATCTTCATCACTTTGACCCTCTGGATCACGCGTGACCCCTCCCGTTGCTCCGGGGACTCATGATATCATCGTTTTATGTCCCAAATGCTGTAAATTCCTGCAAAACATGGAAAACACGGAAAAGTGAAAGAAAACAAGAAAACACGCGAAAACGAATAAAAGACGGCGGTAAAATACGGAAAAACACAGAAGAAAACGTGCGTAAATATATGAAATATAAACGCACGTCACCGAACCATTAGGGTTTCGAAGTGGGGGTATAAATACACGAGGCTGGCCGACTTGAGGGGGATCTCCTGGATTTTTTAGGGCTTTTTCCACCCTTTCTCTTGTGAGTTCTAGGTTAGTTTAGATTAGGTCTTTTGCACAATAAGTCTTGTATTGGATTGACGATTCGACTCAAGATAAGTATTTTCCTCTCTTTTTCTCCATTATTTGTATTGTGTTTATTTTGCTTGATGGTGAAAGTTTATATGTCTTTTGTGTTGTTTGTTTATATGTTATTCACCATTGAGTAGTTTTGATGAACCATAATACGGGTTAGGGTAGGATTGTTGCTTGGAAATTTACATTAGACTTGGTTGCATGGCACGTGTTCGATGTAATGTGTCAATGGGGATTTCTAGCGACTTGGGTCCAATTCGTACGACAACACACTAGATGTGTTGGGGGTTGGGTTCCGGTGCTTGTCCAGTCAAGATCCGCTTCGATGTATCGCTAGAAATCACATTTGACCTATTTGGCCATTAGGGTTACGCGGGGGTGTTTCATTGTCATTGGTGGGAGAAAGACCGCCTCTGACCGTCGGGCCAAGGGGGAATAAACTTGGCGGTTGACTCCCTAGCCACAGCTCACGCCCTCAGCATAGACATCGAGTCCTAGCACGCGGGAGCGGCTTGGACGAAGTGTTGGGAGATATCATTGTGGCCTTAATGCTCCCGGTTGCGGAAGGTGTTAATGGACATGGGAATGCCCACCGTCCAGAACCGGGTAGGCCTAGCGTGCTTGGCACTGACCGGAATATCGGGCCATGGACGCTAGGTACCACCTTTTGGGGCAATGTCTCACCCTGGATCAAGTCAAATGCCAAGTGTCATGAGTGCTCTAGCCCGTGTTAGCGGGGATTCATTTCGTGTCTTTTTCAATTCTTTCTTTTATTCCTACACTTCACCCACATTATCCGCGTATCTAGCACACAACCTAGGCGAGGCTAGTAGCCATTCAAGCCATCCACCTCCCTGAGTTCGATAAAGCCGCACCCTACACTAACCGTGCACTTGCGGTAAAACGACACCGCGCCCATACCGTAAACGGGGCGCCGGTCACCGGCTCACACATATGATGATTTCTATGCTACACGTTCACGGGCACGTGCACACCATGTGAGACACCCTCACGCACGTGTTCCTCCACATGCATATGTTCACCCACATCATCGTATGAATAATTATCCACATGCACCATTTCATCATGTTCCTTATGCCTATCCATGACATGCATCATGTAGAAACCTACAACGCATGCATGCACCCAATAGGATGAGGGCTCCCAAAATATTCACAATTTGGAGCCCAAAGGACACAAGCATGGATGAAAAACAAGTTTACATGAATGCTTATTTTTCGGATGTTGTGCATAGTAGAAATTATGTGGGTAAGTCTAAGTCCAATTGGACGTTGCTTCCAAAGGTCTAATCTTTTGGACCCAATGACATTGGGTACCATGATATGAAATTTTCTATCTTTAGGTACTCAAGGAAAAGAAAAAGAAAAGGAGCAACAAATTTAAATTTAGCTCCAAGGGGAATTGGATACTCGATAGCGGGTGTTCAAAACACATGACGGGTGACGCTCAATTGCTCTCCGGAGTGGTTCCCATTGCAAATGGAAACCGCGTCGTATTTGGAGGCAACGAGAGCGGAACCATCATATGTGTTGGTAAAGTGGGTAATCCTTCTAAACCCCTTATATGTGATGTTTACCTTGTTAAAGTATTAAACCACAATCTTATTTCAATAAGTCAACTTTGTGACAAAGGTTACAAGGTTAACTTTGCGAAAGGAATGTGTCATATTTTAAGAAAAGATAATAATGAATTATTGTTTTCCGGCACACGTCATAAGGATATATATATCCTAGATCTTCCAAGATCACATGAACAATGTCTTATTGCCAACACAAGTGAACAACACTTATGGCATCGACGTTTTGGTCATGTGAACTTTGGAACACTTTTTAAGCTTTCCAAGTTAAATTCTATTAGAGGCTTCCCTAAGCTTGTCTTTCAAAAGAAAAGCTTTTGTGACTCGTGTCAACGAGGCAAGCTTCCAAAATCTTCATTTAAACCTAAGAAAAGCATTTCTTCTAAGCGGCCTCTAGAGCTATTACATCTAGATTTATTTGGGCCAACTAGAGTTGCTTCATTAGGTAATGCTAGATATGGACTTGTCATCGTTGATGACTTTTCTAGGTTTACTTGGGTATTTTCATTATGTAATAAAAATGAAGCTTTTGAAAACTTCACAATTTTTGTTAAGAAAGTACAAAATCTCTTAGGAACCACCATTGTCACTATTCGTAGTGATCATGGAGGTGAATTTGAGAATGAGTCTTTTGAGACATTTTGTGATGAAGTTGGTATTACACACACCTTTTCATTCCATCGCGCACCTCCTCAAAATGGTGTTGTTGAGAGAAAGAATAGGACGCTAGTGGAATGTGCTCGCACTATGCTTGATGATAGCCAACTTGGCCATCAATTTTGGGCGGAAGCGGTACATACCGCTTGCTATGTGTTTAATAGAATACTTTTGAGGCCCGGCACTAAACAAACTTGTTATGAATTGTTGTTTGGAAGGTTGCCTCAAGTTAAACATTTTCATGTTTGTCAGGCCCCGCTTCCCAAAAATATGGAGGCGAAGCGTGAGAAGGTCCGCTCAGACTTGAAGCTACAAAGCTGCAAGTCCGATAAGCGTCGATCAAATTTAAAACTGCAGGTCCTTGCAACGCGAACGAAATAAAGATAATAATAATGAAATGAGACAAAAGAATAATCTCAGAATATCCATAAATATAAATTCCAACATCGCAGAAAAGCCACCAGGCTAAAAGAAAAAGAGAGTAAAGGCCCAAACATGGCCAACAAAAGTACAAAGTACAACCGACGGTGCTACGTGCCAATAACTAACAAAAGGCCTAAAACAAAATAAAGCTCAACAAAGACTCAAAGAATAGTCACCGGTGTCCACCAAAATCCTCCTGGGCAAGCATGGACTCAGACTCAGCGTCAGCAAAACATCACGTACACCGCAACGTTCTATGGCTCAGGGTCTAACATGTGAAACCCAAAAGAGCAAGGGGCACATGTCAGCAAGTCTACGAGAGACTTGTGCAAGGAAACTAAAACTGAAAGTAAAGCAACCTAGCAGTTCTAGCATGATGCAATGACATGGCAGTTAAAGTATGAGTGCAGCAGGTAAAGAAAACAACAAGTAACTAGCATGGCATGGCAAGTGTGGCAAGACTAATAACATTTACAAGGATTTCTCTAGTCGTGTTTTCATGTCATGTGCAGAGTTTACGCCTTACAGCTGAAATGACTTTCTTTCACACTGATTGGTCGCTTAACTCCGCCCCACCCAGAGTTTACGCCTTACAGCTGCAGTTGCTGATCAGGCAGACTCCCAGCTGATTGGCCGCTTAACTCTTACCCCATCCCACGTGTATCGAGCCAGGGCCTTACCCCCGAACGGTAATGCTCGCTTCTGGAACACGAGCCAGGAAGTGTTTTTCATGATGGCATAGGGGTGCACCTAGCCAGGACAAGCAAGTACAAGTATGTAGCGTATGCTACGAATGCAATATTCAACTTGGATGACATGTAGAATGCAATGCATGGCAGTTAAAAGTGCGTACAGATAAGGAAAGTAAACGTGACAGTTTAGTATGCATGAACAACAAGTTTAAAGGGGTGGATCTAGCTTCGTTGTCAAGCTAGATCAATTAGGTGACGGATCTAGTTTCGTTGTCAAACTAGATCAAATAGGCGTCTAGCCAGCTATCATTTCACTGACTAGTCTCTTTTATGCTAAAAGCAAGGAAGTGGCCTAAAAACATGGCCCTACACAAGAGTTGGCAAGTTTCACTAGCCTGCAAGTCCGACGTCTGAGCACACTGTCCAATGAGTCCAAAAATCACAATTATCCTACGTGCACAAGTCCACCGGCCTAAAGTCCATATTATTAATCTTGATTAGTGAATTTAAAACATTTAAAATACTTTTAAAATACTTTAAAAATACTGATTTTAGTCTTGATTAGCATGCATTGGGTTGGGGGTCCTAGGGGTGCAAAGCGTTATCTCAACACGACGCGAAAGCTACACCGGCGTCGGGTAGCGACACCGGGGGTTGGAATAATAGATCGCGCTCCAAGTCCAGATTCCAATATAGTTTCCTCGCTGGAAAGTTCAGAGCATCAACCGGAGCGACGGTTCCAGATTCCAGAGCTAGCACGTGCGACGACGGCCTACGACGTGTCGCAACGTCGTGCACGGCGAATCGTCGGAGAGAAAGCACCTAGATGGGGCCCACAGTAGTCCTAGGGACCTTTGGGGGACCCACAATAACTCTGGAGAACTTGGGGGGCCCACGGTGGCAAGCGGTGCGACGGGTGCGGGGTTGCGACGTATGGCCATCGGTCGTACAGCCTCGGTGCGGGGAGCTCCATCGGTCGCTACGGGGGAACGGGCTTGTGCGACGCTTGGGGTGTGCAGCAGTGCGGGGGAGCGCTTGGTTCTCTCGGTCGGAGCGGGGGAGGCCACCGGTCGTGCGGGTTGGATGCGGGGAGCGCAGCGCTGCAACGTTGCAACGGTTACAACGTTGCGGAGATGCAGCGATGCGGGCGAGAGCATCGGTCAGGCACGGAGGAAAGCGGGCGACAGAAGCGGGTCGGTGCGGAGGGTTGGTGCGGAGCGGGGATGCGGTGACAGCGGGGGCGGCCATCGGTCTGACCGAGAGAATCTCTCGGTCAGGCACAGAGAAGCAGGCGATGGCTGCTGCATCGATGCGGAGCAGCTAGGATGCGGGTGGAGCTGCCGGTCAGAGCGGGGAAAAAGTGGCCGTTCTCTCGGTCGGTGCGGGCTGAACGTCGCAACGTTGCGACGAATCGTCGCAACGTCCAATTTGGGTTTTGGAAGCGGCTGGGGCTAATTTCTTGCGAAAATAGGTCTTCCTAGGGGTTGCTTATATAGTATAGATGGGTTGACTTGGTCTAGGGCTAAATCTAATAGGATTAGAAGTTTAAAATAATTTAAAATTTAAATCTCAACTTCTCCAACTCACCCAAGGATTTGACTTGGTCCAAATGAGCTGGAAATTGGCTCAAAAATTCTTTAAAACGTTTTAAACTCAAATAAATTTTATTTGGCCGAAAATAATTTAAAAATTAATTATTAAAAATAATATAAAACTTGTTAAAAATATAAAAGTGGTCAAATAAACTCCAAAAATTATAAAATAAATATCAGGGTGATCGTGATGACGAATGTGAGCTAACTAAGAAGACGGATCTCAATTTTGACATCGGACGACGAAACTAAAAATAGAAACGTCTCCCGTCAAAAGTGAAAATCGCCACGTCTCATCGAATAAGTTTAAATTGTGGGAAAACGACTCGAGAACGTCGTTCCAAAATAGTGCCACTATTTAATATTCTCAGAGACGTTCACAACGGCATATCACACGAAAGTGTTCACAAACAAGCAAAGTCTAAGACAAACACGTGCACGGACAAAAGCATGTGCACGAACAACGTACAACGTAAAGTGGTCGTTACATCCTCCCCACCTTAGAATAAAGTCCGTCCTCGGACTTTCTAATATAGCTAGTCGCTCTAGTAACTACCCCAATCAAGTCATATAATAATTCCACCAGGTATAGTCATTACAAGTGCTTATATATGCACTAGGTAGTCAAACATTAATACTACCAACACGTATATATATTTATATATTCATGTACGTCACACTCTTATACCTATTATAGTTAGTCAAATCCATACACGTATTTCAATAACGTATATAAGCATGCACCCCTTATATAACTACTACCTACCTACTCGCAAACAATATTCCAGATACTCCTATACGGATAGTCTACTTAGCAAATACAATCATTGCTCTACCTATAGGTAGCTACCTATGCACAAACATCAAGGGTATACTACCCTCTAATATTCATCCAATACCAAACATCTCAACACATATAGTCACACCATACCACTATTAAATCAAATTCACCATATATAATATACACTCACCACTTCTATAATTATATATAGTCATTCAAATGCATTCCAATATTTCACCATACATTCACATTACGTACGGTCATATAACTGTATTTACGACACGCCACATATATCATAGTCATCAATACTTATAACTAAGCACATACTTACCCGTGCATGGTGCACACCCATACACGCTAACATTTCATTTACATACACCAATCATACCATTATATAACTAGCACACATACACACCTAGTTTTAGCTAGTACACATACGTTCACACGAGCAAGTCCTTAGTGAATAACTATACCACAAGACCAGCACCTATAACTATATACTGGCGTAGCGACCCACAATCATGTGCGTAGCACAACCAGGCACAAACACTCCTATCGCTATACATACATCAAACATTGCTATATTCGAACTACCAACATACATTCAATATACTTAGAGTATACCCACTCAAGCTTGAGTGAGACTCGGTACATATAACAGAATATTCTATATACGTAACACGACATTCATACCTATACCAATACCACTCCCATATATATACATCTACCAATACAACCATATACATTCCATAAATCAATCACACTTAATATTTAGTCAGGCAATACTCACATAGTTCAATCTAATTTTATACCATAATAATAACATTACAGACATCAGTACCCACATATTTATAATACCCTCTCTTGTACAAACATTCACCGTATAGTCACACATAAATAATGTATATATTCACACCATAGCCTACTACTTATAATTAGTATACTAACACATCCACACATACATAATTAAGATGTGCAATAGTCGTGTATACCTCACGGTATGCACGCATGCAACATCCCGAAAAGCAAGCAATATCAATCAAAATCATACTCCTACTTCCATATGTATATCACCTATATACTCAGGCAACAAAACATAACTACTTACGTCTAAACACAATACATACCCACATACGAGCACACCCTCATACGTGCTAACATATAGGTCACATAATAGGCCTACCCTCTTAACCATACGTACTCTTATTATTATCACTACTAACATACACATAGCTTTACCAATCATTTATTTCAACCATTATAAGTATCTCTTACTACATACACAACTTAGATATTTCAACGCTAACTCTTATATACACAGGCATCCCTAGTATAGTATAGCTATCCACACAAAAATCTATAACTACTAACACACAACAACTTCATACTATCACGAATAACTCCGAGTATACATATATATCACTAAATAGGCAAACATCAATATACTATGGGAATTCTCATTCAAGCCCACGTACACAACTTAGGTACGTGCACCACGACAACCTCACAAGGGTCCAAGGGTCTACTAACAACTAAGAGTTGACACAGACATTGAAGGACCCTAAGGCCTAAGCAATAAAGAGAGGTCGAGAGCGTGACGAGGGAAGGATCGATAAGCACGAGTTCAGATAGGACGAATACAAGGAGACAGCTTGGTTAGACGAAACATTGACTCAATGGTGATGTTTAGGTTGAGGGAAAAGGGAGATGTAGTGATGCTTATATAAGAGAGGAAAAAGAAAATGTGGTAAGTAGCACAAGCTAAAATACGTGAAATCTGAAAACTGTTGTTCTTCAAAATTAAAATCCTCGTCTGAAAAGAAATATTTGGGGATCGATAAAACGAGTTGTTCAAAATAAGTTTGAGTCGAATATTCATGATAAGGGGAAATGTTTTATTGGCTTATCGCAAATCATCAAGAAAAGGAAGTAAAATCATTTACACGAATATTAAGGACATGGTTTAGAAAGTTTTATACGTCAGTAATTTAATATAATGTTGTCAAAAGGGTTTGGAAAGTCGAAGAATGAAATCAAGTAACGGAAAAATTTAAACTCAGGTTAAATGCTTTCAAAACTTTTAGGCTACGGAAGATTTAAAATAATCAATTTTGAAACTTCTTTTTAGAGAACCAGGGTTTGCCAAAAATGAGAAACTGACTTACACAAGGTTCTTAATATACGAGCACAACAAGTCTGGTACGGAAATAATTGAAAGTATGTATGGTACGCGGAAAAATAATAATAATGACCTAGTATAAGAATTTTCAAGATCGAATAGCAAATCCTTAGAATCAAATCAGGGAGGATCTAAAGCAGGAAGTGATTATGAAAATAATAATTTTGCAAAAATCTGAAGTAGCGAAAACGACGAGCAAAGTCTAACTTGCTGAAAGCTGAAATTCCATGTGTCTTGAAAGTATATTAAAGTAGACACGACGTATCATTCGAATAACACAAATAAGAGGGAAAATTATAAATCGAATTGGGCATGGCAAAAGTAAAATTAATATATGAAAGAACGACACATTTACATAAGTATGAAAAAAATATAGGCTGGGAAAATACCATGAGCTAGTATTCAGAATTTCCGACAAACGTTTTAGAAATTTAAATCAATGAAGGAGGACGAAATATAGGTATATTAAAATTTTGAACAAAATTAAACTTAGTGGAAGAGAAGATTGAAAAATACTTTCAGAAGGTTCAAGTTTTGCAATGGCGATGTTTGAAAATTGACGACGATCGTCACGGGGCGATCTCGTGAATCGAGGCAAGGAAATTGGTCGGATGATCAAAACATTCATACGCCTAGGTTATGAATCAGGAGAATCTACGGGGAAACTCCTACGGTCGACCAACTAAAGATTTGGAACTAGACACTAAGACCTTCTAAGGGGCTGGACGGTAATGAAATGCGTTCAGCTTGGTCCGAAATCGATGAACCCAAGTGAACGACAAAAGGAAATTTTAGAGGTCTAATATGGTCAGGGGTAGACAAGGACCACTAAGGTAACTCCTACGACAATTGAATCAATTGCTGACAGGGAGTCTAACTAACAATCAGAGGCCTCTAATTAGCAAACACGGACGTCTAACTAAGCCTTCTTATCACCTAGGGTCCTAAGAAAACAACTTGACTCGGGGCTTCTGACTCGGATGTTGCAATTTATTTAATGGACATTCTGTTATTATCGTTGTTCCGTTAATTCGCAATTGCAAGACGGACCTGCATGGGCCACCAACAAAACCTGTCAGGCCCCGCTTCCCAAAAATATGGAGGCGAAGCGTGAGAAGGTCCGCTCAGACTTGAAGCTACAAAGCTGCAAGTCCGATAAGCGTCGATCAAATTTAAAACTGCAGGTCCTTGCAACGCGAACGAAACAAAGATAATAATAATGAAATGAGACAAAAGAATAATCTCAGAATATCCATAAATATAAATTCCAACATCGCAGAAAAGCCACCAGGCTAAAAGAAAAAGAGAGTAAAGGCCCAAACATGGCCAACAAAAGTACAAAGTACAACCGACGGTGCTACGCGCCAATAACTAACAAAAGGCCTAAAACAAAATAAAGCTCAACAAAGACTCAAAGAATAGTCACCGGTGTCCACCAAAATCCTCCTGGGCAAGCATGGACTCAGACTCAGCATCAGCAAAACATCACGTACACCGCAACGGTCTCTGGCTCAGGGTCTAACATGTGACACCCAAAAGAGCAAGGGGCACATGTCAGCAAGTCTACGAGAGACTTGTGCAAGGAAACTGAAACTGAAAGTAAAGCAACCTAGCAGTTCTAGCATGATACAATGACATGGCAGTTAAAGTATGAGTGCAGCAGGTAAAGAAAACAACAAGTAACTAGCATGGCATGGCAAGTGTGGCAAGACTAATAACATTTACAAGGATTTCTCTAGTCGTGTTTTCATGTCATGTGCAGAGTTTACGCCTTACAGCTGAAATGACTTTCTTTCACACTGATTGGTCGCTTAACTCCGCCCCACCCAGAGTTTACGCCTTACAGCTGCAGTTGCTGATCAGGCAGACTCCCAGCTGATTGGCCGCTTAACTCTTACCCCATCCCACGTGTATCGAGCCAGGGCCTTACCCCCAAACGGTAATGCTCGCTTCTGGAACACGAGCCAGGAAGTGTTTTTCATGATGGCATAGGGGTGCACCTAGCCAGGACAAGCAAGTACAAGTATGTAGCATGTGCTACGAATGCAATATTCAACTTGGATGACATGTAGAATGCAATGCATGGCAGTTAAAAGTGCGTACAGATAAGGAAAGTAAACGTGACAGTTTAGTATGCATGAACAACAAGTTTAAAGGGGTGGATCTAGCTTCGTTGTCAAGCTAGATCAATTAGGTGACGGATCTAGTTTCGTTGTCAAACTAGATCAAATAGGCGTCTAGCCAGCTATCATTTCACTGACTAGTCTCTTTTACGCTAAAAGCAAGGAAGTGGCCTAAAAACATGGCCCTACACAAGAGTTGGCAAGTTTCACTAGCCTGCAAGTCCGACGTCTGAGCACACTGTCCAATGAGTCCAAAAATCACAATTATCCTACGTGCACAAGTCCACCGGCCTAAAGTCCATATTATTAATCTTGATTAGTGAATTTAAAACATTTAAAATACTTTTAAAATACTGATTTTAGTCTTGATTAGCATGCATTAGGTTGGGGGTCCTAGGGGTGCAAAGCGTTACCTCAACACGACGCGAAAGCTACACCGGCGTCGGGTAGCGACACCGGGGGTTGGAATAATAGATCGCGCTCCAAGTCCAGATTCCAATATAGTTTCCTCGCTGGAAAGTTCAGAGCATCAACCGGAGCGACGGTTCCAGATTCCAGAGCTAGCACGTGTGACGACGGGCTACGACGTGTCGCAACGTCGTGCACGGTGAATCGTCGGAGAGAAAGCACCTAGATGGGGCCCACAGTAGTCCTAGGGACCTTTGGGGGACCCACAATAACTCTGGAGAACTTGGGGGGCCCACGGTGGCAAGCGGTGCGACGGGTGCGGGGTTGCGACGTATGGCCATCGGTCGTACAGCCTCGGTGCGGGGAGCTCCATCGGTCGCTGCGGGGGAACGGGCTTGTGCGACGCTTGGGGTGTGCAGCAGTGCGGGGGAGCGCTTGGTTCTCTCGGTCGGAGCGGGGGAGGCCATCGGTCGTGCGGGTTGGATGCGGGGAGCGCAGCGCTGCAACGTTGCAACGGTTGCAACGTTGCAGAGATGCAGCGATGCGGGCGAGAGCATCGGTCAGGCACGGAGGAAAGCGGGCGACAGAAGCGGGTCGGTGCGGAGGGTTGGTGCGGAGCGGGGATGCGGCGACAGCGGGGGCGGCCATCGGTCTGACCGAGAGAATCTCTCGGTCAGGCACGGAGAAGCAGGCGATGGCTGCTGCATCGATGCGGAGCGGCTAGGATGCGGGTGGAGCTGCCGGTCAGAGCGGGGAAAAAGTGGCCGTTCTCTCGGTCGGTGCGGGCTGAACGTCGCAACGTTGCGACGAATCGTCGCAACGTCCAATTTGGGTTTTGGAAGCGGCTGGGGCTAATTTCTTGCGAAAATAGGTCTTCCTAGGGGTTGCTTATATAGTATAGATGGGTTGACTTGGTCTAGGGCTAAATCTAATAGGATTAGAAGTTTAAAATAATTTAAAATTTAAATCTCAACTTCTCCAACTCACCCAAGGATTTGACTTGGTCCAAATGAGCTAGAAATTGGCTCAAAAATTCTTTAAAACGTTTTAAACTCAAATAAATTTTATTTGGCCGAAAATAATTTAAAAATTAATTATTAAAAATAATATAAAACTTATTAAAAATATAAAAGTGGTCAAATAAACTCCAAAAATTATAAAATAAATAACGGGGTGATCGTGATGACGAATGTGAGCTAACTAAGAA
This sequence comes from Scilla litardierei, assembly GCA_030789695.1. Lineage (NCBI taxonomy): Eukaryota > Viridiplantae > Streptophyta > Magnoliopsida > Asparagales > Asparagaceae > Scilla > Scilla litardierei. The sequence goes on along the minus strand of CM061142.1, from coordinate 593,601,748 downwards.
GACGGATCTCAATTTTGACGTCGGACGACGAAACTAAAAATAGAAACGTCTCCCGTCAAAAGTGAAAATCGCCACGTCTCATCGAATAAGTTTAAATTGTGGGAAAACGACTCGAGAACATCGTTCAAAATAGTGCCACTATTTAATATTCTCAGAGACGTTCACAACGGCATATCACACGAAAGTGTTCACAAACAAGCAAAGTCTAAGACAAACACGTGCACGGACAAAAGCACGTGCACGAACAACGTACAACAAAAAGTGGTCGTTACAATGTTTTTGGTTCGAAATGTTTTATTAAGAACACGTATGGTAGTTTGGACAAATTCGATCCAAGATCCGATGAGGGGATTTTTGTTGGGTATTCCTCACGTAGCAAAGCCTACCGGATATTCAACAAACGAACCTCAACGATCGAGGAATCACTCCATGTTTCATTTAATGAAAGATTTGTTCCAACGAGAATTACTAATGATGATGACTCTATGGATGTCTTATGTGATTCAATTGGTAATTCTAACTATATTAATTCTATTGATTCTATTGATACTAACCCGACTAATGAAGTTGTTGAGAATGTTCCTAGTGATCAAGGTATTCCTAAATGGCTTCATACCGTTCGTGACCATCCTCATGAGCAAGTCATTGGCAATATCCATGATAGTGTCAAGACGAGATCGCAAGTGAACTACTTCGCTCATTGTGCCTTTGCCTCCTCGATAGAGCCAAAGAATGTTAATGAAGCGTGCGAAGATGGTGCTTGGATCTTAATCATGGAGGAGGAACTCATTCAATTCGAGAGGAATGAGGTTTGGGAGCTTGTTCCATTGCCATCGAAGAACCACACCGTCATAGGGACAAAGTGAATCTTCAAGAACAAAACCGACGAAAACCAAGTCGTCGTCTGGAACAAAGCTCGGTTAGTTGATCAAGGCTACCGTCAAGAGGAAGGTATTGATTTCGAAGAATCCTTCGCTCCGATAGCTAGATTATAATCAATTAGATTACTATTATCTTTTGCATGCCATAAGGATTTTAAATTATTTCAAATGGATGTAAAAAGTGCATTTTTAAACGGAGATGTTGTTGAGGAAGTTTACGTTTCTCAACCTCCGGGTTTTATAAATGAAAATTTTCTAAATCATGTTTTTAAACTTAAGAAAGCTCTTTACGGTTTGAGACAAGCTCCTCGAGCTTGGTATGACCGTCTAAAGAATTTTCTTTTGGATTTAGGATTTAAAATGGGAGAAGTTGATTCCACATTATTTGTTAAGTATTCGAATAATGATATAATTTTAGTTCAAATATATGTTGATGATATCATTTTCGGTGCTACTAACATTGCTCTTTGCGAAGAGTTTTCTAATGTGATGAAGGATCAATTTGAGATGAGCCACATGTGTGAGCTCAAATATTTCTTAGGTCTCCAAATTCGCCAAATGGATGATGCAATCTTCATCCACCAAACGAAGTATACGATGGAGTTGCTTAAGCGATTTGAAATGGAGAATGCCTCCGGGAAAAAGACTCCAATCAGAACGACTACGCATCTTGATTAGGATACGGGCGGTAAAGATGTAGATATTCGTCTCTATCGAGGTATGATTGGAAGTTTACTTTATCTTACCGCAAGTAGGCCTGATATTATGTTTGCCGTATGTGTATGTGCTCGTTATCAGTCTTAACCTAAGGAGTCTCACTTAGTAGCGGTAAAGCGTATTTTCCGTTATTTAAGTTATACACTTGATTTTGGATTACTTTATCCAAAATCTAGCACATATGAGTTAATCTCATATAGTGATGCCGATTATGCGGGATGCAAATCCGACAGGAAAAGTACTAGTGGCACTTGCCATTTTATAGGAAATTCTCTTGTCTCTTGGTTTTTCAAGAAGCAGAATTCCGTATCACTTTCAACCACCGAGGCGGAATATATTACCGCCGGTGCCGCGTGTGCTCAAGTTCTTTGGATGAGACACACACTTAAAGACTTTGGTATAAACTGTGATACTTGCCCTATCATGGTGGATAACCAAAGTGCAATATGTCTTTCCAAGAACCCGGTACACCATTCTCGTTCGAAACACATAGATGTCCGACACCATTTCTTAGATGATCATGTTGCTAAGAAGGACATCATATTAGTGTACGTTGAAACCCAGAAGCAAATCGCCGATATTTTCACGAAACCCCTAAAGGAGGACTCCTTTGTGCGGTTGCGTCGAGAATTGGGGATTATGGGGGAATCCGAGATTTAGGATTCATATGGTTTTCAATATTCTTGCATGCTATTCTATTCATTATATTTGCTCATGCTTGAAGTATTGAAATTTTCTGGATTTTTGTTGAATTTTCGGAATTTTCGCTCGATTTGTGCGTAATCGTCAAATTTCAGATTTTCGATGTTTAATGGGGTAGTATAATGATTAATGACAGTATTTTGATGTTTCATCCAAGTGTGATTAGGAGAGAAATCAAATTTCAAAGATTTTCAATTTCTGAACTTTCTTAGTCGGTCCAAGTTCATTGGCCGACCGACTAGATTCAGTTCTAGTCGGTCAGTGAATGAGCTTAGATCGACTAAATCTTGTCAGGAAATTTGCCTTCAGTTACTGTTTACAACTAGTCGGTTCAAGCTCATTGACCGACCGACTAGATCGTGATCTAGTCGGTCAGTGCTTGAACTGTGACCGACTAGTTGTGACAGGGACTGTTTTGTCTTTTCGAATTCCAGTCGATTAAATCTCAGCCCCGACCGACTATACTCATTTTTAGTCGGTCTCTCTCTCACTCCAACTCGAAAAACCCCCCGACCCTTCGACTTCCTCCTTCGTGTCTGTCGATCTCCGGCCTGATTCCGGCCATCTCCTCTGTCACCGACCGTCGCCCTCTCCTCCTAGGTGATCTCTCCTCCCTCTCCTAGCTCTAGGGTTCAGTTTCTAGGTCAATTTCGATTTCTAGGGGTTGCTAGGGTTTCGTTTTTCTAGGGTTTGTGATTAGGGTTTCTTCAATTCGATCTCTTGTGTCGTGTCGTGCCACGCTTATGGCTCGTACACGTATCCCGATCACTCCCTCTGGCCCTTCGCCCATGACCGTCGATTCGCCACCCTCAGACCCCCCTCCTCCGAAACACCGTTCGAAGCCTACCGAACCATCCTCGTCTTCGCCTCCTCTTAAGCGTAAGAGGACGACGAAAGTGAAGCCCCATGCTCAACCTAGAACCCAACCCAAGCCTAAGACCAAGACCAAGGAACTTGCGTCTCCCTCTTCTTTCCATACTCCTACCGATTCCGATACCGAGTTCATACCCGAGACTGAGACTCATAGGGAACCTACTCCTCCTACCCATCCTGATTCTAGCTCCCGACCACGTACGTCTACCCGTAAGCCTATGGGAAAGGCTCCGATGCCGGTTGGTGGTGTCGATATTTCGTTGTGTCGTGACGACCCTTTGTGTCTCGCGGCTTACAACCGTATCGAACATTGCCCACTGCTTCTGGAGCATTTCGTCCAGTTTAGTGACTTCCTAGGCCTCGCCGATCTTCTTTTGTCCTCCGGTCTTCTCGATTACCTTCGATATGACCCGAAGGCGAACCCTCACCCCTACCCTCGCCTAATAAAACTTTTCTATGACAATATGATCCGGGGTCAGTACGATGCGACCCACTCGATTGAGACGACTGTCTTGGGGACTCCTATAGTCCTCACGGCAGAAATCTTAGGAGAGATTTTGGGTATCTCCTCGTCTGGCCTCCTCCCCTCTGACATTTCTGTTGATGATATCACCTCCCTTGATCAGGTCGTCCTCTCTCAGATTTTCCACCAGATTCCTCCCGCCATGATTGGCGTGCCCTCCAAATCCTTCAAGCCTAATGCCTGGGTCCTCAATTTGATTCTGAAGTCATGCTTGCTTCCCAAGTACGGCTCATCCTCTCTACCGTCCCAGACTTTCTTGAAGTTGATATATGCTATTTTCATGGGGAGCTCGATTAACTGGGCTCGCATTATACTCAATAAGATGTACTCTTTCGAGTGTATTCGCAATTCCACGAAGTCGGCTCATATCCCCTTCCCGTGCTTGTTGACTCTGGTATTCCGTCACTTCCGTGTCACATTGCCTCCTGACGATGAGCGTCCACTTGGTCCTCCCCTGAACGCGACGGCCGTCAAGAAGTCTCTTGCAGCGCTCCGTCACGTTCAGAGGACGACACCTTCAGCGTCAGCCTCTGCCTCAGCCTCAGCTGCTCCCTCTTCCACTCTTGCCGAGCTCGTTCGTTCTCTGCGACGTTTGGAGTCTCGTCAGGCTCATTCTGAGGAGATTCTCTGCCGTATAGCTCGTCACCTTGATTTTGAGGTCCCTCCGTCTTTTTCTGATGAGGATGAGTTGGATGAGGAGGACATTGAGGAGCTTGCTCGTGCTTCTACTCGTGCCCCCGAGGGCACTTCTGGTGATGCTGCTGTTGCTTCGTCTCCTGGTGCCCCCGAGAGCACACCTGTTACCACCGCTCCTGTGGTGGATGCTCCGACTGGTGCTCCTGAGGCCTCTACCGTTGATGCTCCTGAGATCGTCTCTTCTTCCGTGCCTGAGACTTCAGCCGTCGCTCCCGTTGACATTCCAGCTGATCCAGTTACCACCTCCGCTCCTGCAGAGCCTGCAGTTGCTTCTGATCCTCCCGCTGCCTCTTGAGCTTCTTTGAGGCCTCTCCCGATGCACATTGGATGACATATCTTGTTGTGAGAGAGATTGGGTAGGATAGTGAGGGTGGATATTTTTTTTGGATCATTTTGATGATGTATCTTGATGCATTTTGATGATGTTGTATGTTTTGTGTCACTCTGATATCTTTGAGATATGATGCTGTATTTTGTGCCCCGATCGTTGGATCGATGTTTTGTATGTCAGTGATGTGTATTTTTGATGTACTCTGGTTCATATTATATATATATACATCGCAGTTGACATTTCATTCTACTGTGCACATTATATAATTTTTTTATGTCTCTGATGTTTAATTTCGTCGCTCGACAATATTAACTTGGTTAAATAGATTTCAATTTATGAAAACATAGAATTGTTTTCCATGCACTAAATTAACCAAGAATGTTTATATTGGAGAGTATATTCCATAACTCAATCTGTAAAATTGATTTGAGTTTTTGATGATTTCGTTTTACGATTTTTAACTATGGTTTCATTGACACGCCTTGATTTTCTTCGTATTTTTCCTTGGTGTCACTTGAACCGTCGTCGTATTCTACGACTCCCGTGCTTTTATTTGAAGCCATTGTTGTTGTCGTTGATCTCCTCCCGCTCTTTTTTCCTAATGCCAAAGGGGGAGAGATATAATAATAACGATGTGCTAAATGATAATTTAAAGCATTATTCCAAGAATCTAATTTGATATGTTAGATTCAGGGGGAGTTAAGATATATAAATGGATTTTCAAATCCGATATTTCAATAACCAACATTTGGTATTCGATATTTCAATAATCGATTCTCATTTATATACTTTACTCGTCTGCTTGATGCGTATTATTATTGTTTAATTTGGAATTAACGTGTCATCAATGCAGGGGGAGTAAGTAAATTTCATTTGAATTATTATTCTTGATTATTATTTATGTTGGTTTGTCATCACCAAAAAGGGGGAGAATGTTGGATATTGGACTCCCCGGATTTTGTTTTGGATGATGAACAAACATAAATATATCGTGAACTAACAATTTGTGAGCGCAGTTATGGAGATCGTCACCAAATTCATATGAACATCCAAAGCGACATCTCGAGACTTCTCAAAGCACGTGATCGTGTGCCTAAAGCTTTGTTGAAGCTTATGGACCATTTTAGAAGTCATGAAGATTCGATTGAAGCTATTGAAGACGGTATCATCTAGTTTTATTTATAGTCTTTAAGCTTCTTTCGTAGAATGTTAAGCCTTGAGTAGGTCTTACGGTTTAAATCTTCATAACGCTCCTATCTTAGCTCTAGGATCTTAGTAGAAGTCCATACAAACTTTCACGAAGCTTCGCGCTTCGATTCGTGACTTCTTGTGCATGTTAGTTGGTTCAAGAAGAAGAACTGACCGACTAGATGGAGATCTATTCGGTCGGCAAAGCTTCTTGGACCGACTAGTTTCTGTCAGTTAATTCTAAGATCTTTACTATTTACAGTTAGTCGGTCTACGTTGACTCACCGACCGACTAGTTAATGAACTAGTCGGTCAGTGATGCTTCTGTGACCGACTAGTTGAGCTTTCCCTGTAAATGCAACTTTGAGCCTGAGCTACTGTTTATCATTTGTCGGTCTGTGTTCATTGATCGACCGACTAGTTGATGAACTAGTCGGTCAAATTTCCTTCTTAGACCGACTAGTTTAGCTTTACTGTACATGCCAATTTTCACCTAACTTACTGTTTATCGTTAGTCGGTCTATGCACATTTAGCGACCGACTAGTTGATGAACTTGTCGGTCAATATTTGTTCTTGGACCGACTAAATCAATTTGTGCTCAGACTTCAGTTTTATCTCTTAGTCGGTCTCAGTTAAGTAACCGACCGACTAGTTGTGAAACTAGTCAGTCAGCTACTCTTCTTGGAACGACTAGTTCCTTTTGTCTGTACTTCGACCTTTTGGCTGTTCTTCCATTAGTCGGTCTACGTTAAATGACTGACCGACTAGTTGATGAACTAGTCGGTCGGTGGTTGTTCTTTGACCGACTAGTTGGGTTCAGAAAAGAGCCGTTGGAGCATTTAATGACTCGAATTTCTTTCTCTCTCTCCTCTATCCTATATATACTTGATGGGCTGCATTCATTGAAGTCAAGGCTGATATTATTCCAAGTTTAGAGATCAAGAGAAATCATTCCAAGCTCATTCAAAGCTCTTTCATTCCATTCAATAATCTCTCCTCACTCTTACTTCCAAAGAGAGATTCATTGAGTGTGAAGCCTTCCAAGCCAAGTGCTTGATCCTAGGTCACCAACAACCCCATAGCTCTCCATCGCTGATCTACATCTTGGAGCTAGGGTTTGGTGCCTTCTTCTTCTTCAAAATCATCCTTGCCCTAATTCGTAAGTGTACTCAAGGCATAGGTATTTTGTGGTAAGTTATTCTATTTCATTTACTTTCATTTTGTAAGTGTTTATCTCTCGGTTGTGAGAGTTGTGTTTGTGATCCCGGGTTGTGGGAGTCACAAATTACTTTATGTATGATTTGACTTGGTGAAGGTTCTTCACAAGTATTTCATAGTGGAAATCTTGAGTTAGGGTTTCTAACTCAAGTATCCGGAGGGGATCCGGGTGGTTAGGACGTAGGATCACCGGGAACAAGTCAGGGAGACTTGGGTGGATCCGAACCCAGTAATATTGTTGTTTGCGATTGTTTCTTTGTTGTCTAACATTTACATTTTCCGCATTGTTTGGTAGAGTTTGCAAGTAATTAGGAATTAGCCTCTTCATTATTTTAAAGTACTATTCACCCCCCCTCTAGTACTTGTGCAGTAGCTTAGCAAGGCATTACAGACTTTGGCTTTCCAACACAATCATCATAATTAACCACATTCCTAAAATAAAAAATTTCATATGCATTCATATCATGTATGCTAGTGTCCTTAGGACCCCAGAGTGTATGTTTTGGGATTCCTTTTCTTAGTTGCATGCACATGTGGTTGGTTTCTACGTGTATAGATGTGATCTAGCAGATGAAAATGGTGGAGGATATGAACGAGACATATCTTTGTCAGGTGAAACAAAAGGAGCAATAATATGATGTGGTGCATATAGATGAGCATACACATATGGATGAGGTTGATTCGACCTTAAGATCGGCACAGTCGATCAAGGCCCGTATAATCAAAGCTCAAGTGATAGCCCGCCAAATCTCCTCAATGAGACCTAGCTCGACGAGGCTTAGAGAAGCTTGTCGAGGCTCAGAGCAGCCTATACCTTCAGAGCGGCAAACTTATCAACCAAACCAAAGAGAAGAGCCCTTCAGCTGATCGCACACGATCTACGCCAGCTCATCCCAAAGGTAGCTCGCTGCAGAGGCAGCTCGCCTACCTCTCCACCTAGAAGCAGTCCACCCAAGGTGGGAGGCGACCCGCCACAAATATCACTGTCAGTTTCACTACAGGCAAGTCTAACAAAAGTGCACATGGCCGCTTCGCCACCTGACAGCATGAAAAAAGCGCACATGGCTGCTTCACCGCCTGACAGCTTGACAAAAGCACGCCTGACACTTTCGGCCCTGACAGTTTGACAAAAGCACGCCTGACACTTTTGGCCCTGACATCCTCGGTCGAACCTTCGTCAGTTTGACACCGCTAGCTGAGCTAAAGAAACCGACTCCAACATCCTATAAATTGTAGGAACCCATCGCGTGATGATGGAGGATCGAAAGAGAACTTATGCTAGCGTACGCTGCGCTGTAGTCTCTGAACTTCGCCCTTGGATTCGCCACAACGGTCAGTACTTCGTCACAGAGGATCGAAGCAGAGTTTCCACCGTCTAAATCTCTATTTGGAAGAAGAACTAAATGGAAGGGAGAAGAAGAAAAGGTTTGCCTTATGCAAACTTATGGCATTAAGGATTAGCCTTAAAAGCCTTACCCTTGGGTCCTATTTATAGGCTTTATGGGTAGTTATTGTAGGAAATAACCATATATAAGCTTATTAGCCTATATTAGCACATTTCCTTATCCTCTTCCTTATGCACTTATCAAGTGCCTTTATGCACTTATAAAGTGACTTTTTCCACTTATCGAGTGGTCCTTTTCACACATGAAAAGGTTCCCTTCGCACATGCTTTCATGCACGGTACATCCGAGGTCCGTATACCCTCATACATCCCCTCATGGGTGTATACATGTCGTCCATTTCTAACATCTCCCACTCACACTTGAGGGGATTGTAAGGAAACATCTTTTCCTTTAGTTCTTCAATTTATCATACCGAGAAATAGACAGTGTAACCGTTATGCGCATGGAGTCCGCTGTTGTGCACTTGTTAGAGATACACAAAACTCTTTGGGGTGCAAAGTTGAGTAGATCAACGCATGTTTTACCCTAGATTATTTCTTCACATTTCTTATACTTTATATTCAACAATTGAATCCCATCTGGATTACAATTGGCTGGCCAGCTTTGAATCTTTAAAGTCCAAATGTGAATATGAAATTAATCTTCCTCTTCTTACGATCCTTTCGATCTTGACTTGACTCGCTTTTCTAACATGCCCCGCCGGACCGAATTGACCATAGTCCATAAGCAACATGCTACGATAGCGATCACCCAGTCAAATCTAAAGGAACCAATTAGAGTCCATTAGGGTAAGAAGTTAAGAGCCATGTGGTCTTTGGGTCTCACATAATAGTAAATACAATTACTATTCTAACCCGATGGTCAAATGCATACGTAGTATGAATACGTATTACAACATCACTCCTTTCCCAGGGAGCGTATGTCTTAATGATGTTGTAAGGATGATGATCAGACATCACAATGTCTGACTATGAGTCCCTTTTACTACTCAAATAATCTTCTGGACCCACATCCCGCATAAGACAGATAGGATTTCAAAAAAAAATCCTCTTAGATCTTTTGTAAGCATCCATATGATGCAGATCTTTCATACGACCATTTTGTTTAAGTCATGACTCTAAATCATCCGTCTGACGATTTTGACTTTAAATAGGTCTCATCTTTATTTTATCCGTCTGATAGAATAAAGGCGGTTGCTCATGTGAGAGAGCCAACCTCAATCTGTCTGACATACTAGAAAATACATCTGAGATAAAAGAAATGTACAAAAACATTTTCAAGAAACTCATATGCAATGTTGAAAAGAACTTATTCTTTTATTAAATTTGATCTTTCATAGACATGGGAATTTACATTGGTACAACTCAGCTCTTACGCAATCCTTGAGATGATAAGTGTTTGTAAAACGCATCTCTGGGGATCGCCTTCGTAAGCGGATCCGCTATCATCTCATGCGTAGATATGTACCTAATGTCTACCTTCTTGGTCTTATCATAGTCTTTTGCAAATTTGTAGCGGATATCAATGTGTTTGGTCTTACAATGGAATTTTGGATCTTTGACATAGGCTATAGATGCTTGACTGTCACTATGTATTGGTACAGTACCTGAGTCACTTGCATCAATTAGCATGTCTAAGAACTTCCTAAGCCAAACAGCTTCTTGGACTGCCATGCTAAATGCTACAAACTCGGCTTCCATAGTTGAAAGTGCGATGCAGGATTGTTTCTTGCTACTCCAGGATATTGCATCAGATCCAAGTAAAAAACATATCCTGAGGTCGATCGTCGCTCATCGAGATTGTTGAATATTGGACTCCCCGGATTTGGTTTTGATGATGAGCAAACATAAATAATCCATGAACTAACAATTTGTGAGCGCAGTATTGGAGATCGTCGCCAAATTCACGAGAACAATCAAAGCGACATCTCAAGACTTCTCAAAGCACGTATTCATGCCTAAAGCTTCGTTGAAGCTCTTGCGCCATTTTGGAAGTCATGAAGATTTAATCGAAGCTCTCGAAGACCGTTTATTAAGGTTTTATTTATAGTCTTTTAAGCTTCGATCTATAGAATGTTAAGCCTTGAGTATATCTTACGTTTCTATCTTCATAACGCTCATGTCGTAGCTCTAGGATCTTAGTACAAGTTCATTCTAACTTCCTCGAAGCGTCGCTCTTCGATTCGGACTTGTTTGTGCATGTTAGTTGGTACAAGAAGAAGTACTGACCGACTAGATGGTGATCTAGTCGGTCAGCAGAGCTTCTTGGACCGACTAGTTTGATTCCTTAATTTCTTGTTCAGTACTTTTTACGGTTAGTCGGTCTACGTTGACTCACCGACCGACTAGTTTGTAAACTAGTCGGTCAGTGATGCTTCTTTGACCGACTAGTTTGTAAACTAGTCGGTCAGTGATGCTTCTTTGACCGACTAGTTGTGACTTACTGTTCATTCTAAATTTCTCCTAAGCTACTGTTTATCGTTAGTCGGTCTAAGAACGTTTGGTGACCGACTAGTTGACAATCTAGTCGGTCAACTTTTGTTCTTGGACCGACTAAGTCAATTTGTATTCAGACTATTTCACTTTGCCTCTTAGTCGGTCTACGTTCACTGACTGACCGACTAGTTGTGAAACTAGTCGGTCAGAAAGTCTTCTTGGACCGACTAGATTTCTAGGTCTGAATTTCTATCTCTTCTCAGTTCCTCTCTTAGTCGGTCCATGTTGATTGACTGACCGACTAGTTGATGAACTAGTCGGTCAGTGGTTGTTCTTTGACCGACTAGTTTCCTCAGATTTCTATCCGTTGGAAATTGACCTAACTTGTTTTTATGGGACCCTATAAATACGAACCTAGGCCATTTCTATCTAGGTTAGAGCTGCCATTAAGAGATTCATTGAGATAGAAAGAGAGCCATTCTCACTCATTTCCAAAGCTCTCTTCCTCACAAGAAACCCATTCTCTCACATTCTAGATCTAGAATCCATCTTGAGAGAAGCTTGTTCTTGGTGAGCCCTTCAAGCTCTAGCTTGAATCAAGTCTCGAAATCTCTCCTAGGCACCTATTACTGGTCATTTCCTTGGTGCTAGGTCTTGGTGACTTCATCTTCCTCAAATCCTTCCTTTCACCTATTGGGTAAGAAAAACTCAAGGTATAGGATTTTGTGGTAAGATTGTTTATTTCATTATAAACTCATTTATATTGCTTGTTGATTCTCTCGGTTGTGAGAGAAGGTTGTGATCCCGGGTTGTGGGATTCACTATTGCCATTGCATGTATGATTTGATCTTGTGAAGGTTTTTCACAAGATATTCATAGTGGAAATCTTGGGTTAGGGTTTCTAACCTAAGTATTCGGAGGGGATCCGGGTGGTTGGGACGTAGGATCACTGGGAACAAGTCGGGGAGACTTGGGTGGATCCGAACCCATTAACATCATTTGTTAGCATTGTTAATTTTGTTGTTGTCAATCAATTTAAGCTTCCGCAAATTGATTTGGTAGTTGTTTGCACTATAATTTGGAATTATACTACTTGTTATTTTTAAAGTACTATTCACCCCCCCTTAGTACTTGTGCAGTAGCTTGTAGGGCATTACATTTGGTATCAGAGCCGGATACTTAGCTATGTCTGCCAACGACAACAAGACCGTGCGTCCACCTTCCAACTATGACACCTTCAGGAACCGTGAAGGAGCATCTTCGGTGATGGAAGGACATTCCTCTACGAGGCCTCCATTCTTCAACGGTACCAACTACGGGTACTGGAAATGCCGGATGGAAACCTTCCTCCGGAGTGCATCTTTATGGAGGACTACAATGAAGGAATACATCGAGCCCGAAGAAGAAGACATTGAGAAATGGACAACCGCGGAGGTCGCCGCGGAGGTAAGCAATGCCAAGGCAATGAACGCCTTGCAATGCGCATTGGAGCCCGAGGACTTCAATAAGATATGCACATGTAAGAGTGCATATCAAATTTGGAACTCTCTCCTCATTCTTCATGAAGGGACGAGTAGGGTAAGAGACTCTAAACTCGTAGTCGTAAACAAAGATTACGAAATGTTTCATATGCAACAGGGCGATAAGATGAAGGAATATTACGCTCGCTTCGTTGACATAATAAACGAGTTAGAGGCCCTCGGCAAGTCCTACACTCAAAAGGAGAAGTGCTCAAAGCTTATCGAATGACTTCCTTCTTCTTGGGAGAAACGTACCTTCGCCATCGAGGAAGGTAATGACATGAATAAGTATACCGTAGTTCAATTGATGGGTACTTTTGATGTCATACGAGGTACGCAAAGATAGCAAGGTGAAGTTACAAGAAAAGATGAAGTCCTATTTGAACCAAGACGCACCTAAGAAAAAGGCAATTGCATTCAAGGCGGCTTCATCCACCTCTACCGATGATGAGGACTCGGAAGAAGAAATAGACATGGAATCCGTTGCACTCATGGCAAAGAAGTTCAATCGCTTCTTCCGAAAGGGTAACTTCAAAAAAAAATCTAAATTTACTTCTACTAACGCCTCTCCACCTTTGTGCTTTAAATGCAATAAGCCAGGACACATCAAAGCGGATTGTCCTCAAAACAAGCAAAAGGAGAAGTGGAAGGCGCCGAAGTTCGACAAGTCGAAGAAGTACAAAAAGAGGTACAAAAAGGGACTTGTCAGAACAACATTCACCGACTCCGAGGATTCCTCAAGCGGAGAGTCGGACGATGAGAAAGTGGAGCAAGCGCACATGTGCTTCATGGCAAGAGAGGAGCATGATCAAGGATCTTCCTCCTCCGATGATAGCGACGACGAAGGCGATGAGGTAACTATGGATGATCTTAGGGATGCTAACTCTCATTTATGGTCTAAACACACTAAATTAGTAAATAGATATACTAAAGTAAAAGATGACTTAGCTAGCATTCAAACCTCGCCTAAGACTATCATCACCCACGACGACACCGTTGTTGAAGAGTTAAGAAATGAGATTGTCAATCTCAAATCTAAACTTGAACATGTTAGCATTGATTATCCAGAAGAACATAGGATAGCGGATTTAACTTCTCAAAACTCGACTTTGAGTATTGAGAACGAGAATCTTAAATCTCGTGTTTATGTGCTCACATCGCAAGTATCCACTTTGGATACTTCTATGCGTTCTCTCAAAGAGAAATATGAGAACACATTAGGCCGAATTAATAAATTCAATAAGGGTAGGGACCATTTGGATAAAATCCTAAGTGACTTACTTCCGGCCAATCACCACATTGGTTTGGGGTATACGATGGGATGTCCATCCAAAGCGGCCACTACTTTTGTTAGGCCAACTTCCGGTGACTCTACGAGTGGTAGCAAACACTCTATTGGTAGTTCATCTACCAATGGTGCTTCCACCTCGTCCACACCCTCTTTTGGAAAGAAACCCACTTTGGGTGGACCTCCAAAGAAGGGGCATGCTTATATGTACACAAATACCATGCCACGTAGGAACACACGTCCTACTCCACCGTCTCACACATATGATGATTTTTATGCAACACATTCTCGGGCACGTGCACACCATGTGAGACACCCTCACGCACGTGTTCCCACACATGCATATGTTCACCCACCTCATCATATGAATAATTCTCGTCGTGCACCATTCCATCATGTTCCTTATGCCTATCAACGACATGCATCACGTAGGAACCAACAACGCATGCATGCACCCAATAAGATGATGGCTCCCAAAATTTTCACTATTTGGAGCCCAAAGGACATAAGCATGGATGAAAAACAAGTATATATGAATGCTTATTTTTCGGATGTTGTGCATAGTAGAAATTATGTGGGGAAGTCTAAGTCCAATTGGACTTGGCTTCCAAAGGTCTAACTTTTGAGGACCCAATGACCTTGGGTACCATGATATGAAAGTTTCTATCTTAGGTACTCAAGAAAAAGAAAAAGAAAAGGAGCAACAAATTTAAATTTAGCTCCAAAGGGAATTGGATACTCGATAGCGGGTGTTCAAAACACATGACGGGTGACGCTAAATTGCTCTCCGGAGTGGTTCCCATTGCAAATGGAAATCGCGTCGTATTTGGAGGCAACGAGAGCGGAACAATCGTCGGTGTTGGTAAAGTGGGTAACCCTTCTAAACCCTTAATTAGTGATGTTTATCTAGTTAATGGTTTAAATCATAATCTTATTTCAATAAGCCAACTTTGTGACAAAGGTTACAAAGTTAGCTTTGCTAAAGGATTGTGTCATATTTCAAATGATAATAATAAATTATTATTTTCCGGCACACGCCATAAAGATATTTATATTTTGGATCTTCCTAAGTCATATGAACAATGTCTCGTTGCCAACACAAGTGAACAACACTTATGGCATCGACGATTTGGACATGTGAACTTTGGAACACTTTATAAGCTTTCAAAATTAAATTCCATTAAAGGTTTTCCGAAACTCGTTTTTGAAAAGAAAAGTTTTTGTGATTCTTGTCAACGTGGCAAGCTTCCTAAATCTTCATTTAAACCTAAGAAAAGCATTTCTACGAAACGGCCACTAGAGCTATTGCATCTAGATTTATTTGGGCCAACTAGAGTTGCTTCCTTAGGAAATGCAAGATATGGACTAGTCATCGTTGATGATTATTCAAGATTTACATGGGTATTTTTCTTATGTAATAAAAATGAAGCTTTTGAAAACTTCACAATATTTGTGAAGAAAGTACAAAATCTCATCGGAACCACCATTGTCACTATTCGTAGTGATCATGGGGGTGAATTTGAGAATGAGTCTTTCTCAAATTTTTGTGATGATCTTGGAATTACTCACACGTTTTCTTTCCCTCGCGCACCTCCTCAAAATGGTGTCGTTGAGAGGAAGAATAGAACGCTTGTGGAGTGTGCTCGCACTATGCTCGAAGATAGTCAACTTGGTTATCAATTTTGGGCGGAAGCGGTACACACCGCTTGTTATGTGTTTAATAGAATACTTTTGAGGCCCGACACCAAACAAACTTGCTATGAATTGTTGTTTGGTAGATTGCCTCAAGTTAAACATTTTCGTGTTTTCGGCGCAAAATGTTTTATTAAAAACACATATGATAATTTGGACAAGTTTGATCCGAGATCGGATGAGGGAATATTTGTTGGGTATTCCTCACGTAGCAAAGCCTATCGGATATACAACAAAAGATCCTCTACGATCAAGGAATCATTACATGTCTCTTTTAATGAGAATTTTACTAATTCTAGAATTTCAAATGATAATGATTCTATGGATGTTTTATGTGATTCGTTTGAAAATTCTAAGTCTATTGATTCAATTGATTCTATTGATACTAACCCGACTAATGAAGTTGTTGAGAATGTGCCTAGTGATCAAGGTATTCCCAAGCGGCTTCATACCGTTCGCGATTGTTACGAGGTGGAACTCGCGTACAATGAATTTGTATTATGGGGAACCAAGGGCATGATGGTTATATGGAAATGAGGGGTTAGGTAGGCTGTTTTACAAGTGATTATTGGGATGAAGAGGTTGGATCCGTTGCCGGTGGAGCTCACGGGATCGTATCTCATCGGACGCAGCTGAGGAAAGTTGGACGGCGGGAGGCTGACGCTGACTTTGGTCAAGGGGCGAGCTCTCCTGCAGCACGAACAACTCGTCAGAAGGGCGGGGTTGGGTTTCAACCCTTAGCCCCTCCGATGCCTAAGTCAGTAAAAGGGCTTAAATGGGGGGCTAGTCACGCCGGCCGGACTAACGGTGTGTCCGCCTCGCGTGACGAGCTATAGGTGGGAGATCAAAGATATGGAGGACCTTTGCTCTCGTGTGTGAATAATAGAAGGTGAGAGAGAATTTTTCCAACCTCCTCTCCGTAAGGGGAGAGGAGGTATTTATACCTGACGGGTGATGACTAGGCGTGCTGAGCTGGCTCGGGTGTCAGCGGAAGCTTCGGACGAGGACGTCGGAAACAGGAGTTCCTGATCCGCTTCTGTCAGGCGGCGCAACGGCCGAGGGGTGCTTTTGTCGGGATGTCAGGGCCGAAAGCACTAACCGTCAGATAGGTCAGCCGCCTGGGGGTGCTTTGTCAGGCGGTCGGGTGACGTATGTGTCAGTCGTGTCCTTATCCTAGGCTGTTTGTCGTAAGCGGCGAACTAAAGGCCGGGCTGTCACCCTAGGTGCCGCGGTTCGCGGGGGTCGGGCGGGCCGTCCCGATCGGGGGTTGTCCGCCCCGGCCGCGCCCCTCGGTCGGTCACGGGGTATGGCCAGCTGGTACGGAAGGGTACGTCCGCGCCCGTCAATAGGCCTGGCCTAGCTACCCGAGCGTCCCCAAGTGCCCTTCCCTGGTGGGTCGGGCGGCTGCGGTTTTCCGCCTCGTCCGGTTCGGGAAACGCTGCAAGGCGCGCCTGACTCCGTGATGCCTCGGACTTTCGGGGCGGCGGTCCTTTTGTGATATGGTGAGTTAATGGGATATGATAGTGGATCCGGGCGGGAGTCTGACTCCTACGACCCTTAGGTCGTAACAATTGCCCCCGTCATTCGAGTGCGAAGCGGAAGCCTGGTTCGGCTCGGATGGCGTAACGTTACCGTGATACTACCTTTTACTTGTGACTCGGACCTGGATCTCAGCTCCGGGGGGTGACGCCAGCGCCGCGGGGTGTGTCCCGTTATAGCGGGATCACGAGGTCTCTCCCTGACTCTGAGCTAAGCGGGGCGTTGTTCAAAAAAAAGAAAAGGGGGAGTATTATACACCAATCTTTATCGGAAATCTAGGCAATATTTACAATACTTAGGGGAAGATGTGTGGGACGGAGGGTGGTCCACATTTGTTGTTCGCTTTGTCGGGAGGAGCAGATCCCCGCGTCGGGGCGGTCTTCCCTTATGTCGTGAGGGTTTAGCCTTCGGGGGGGCGACCCTCGGTCGTAGGAGGGGACCCTCTTCCTTCCCCTTTCATTGCTTCCTCACGCTCTGCCTTGCTGTCGTCGTGCCGGAGGGTCGTTCGGCCTTGCCGGGGACCCTGCGCACCGTGGGGGAACCCCAGGGAGGCCGAGGACGAGGTGGCGGTGGCAGCGCCGCTGGGAGAGCCGTTGGGGGGCTTCCCCCCTGACACCCCGTGGGAGTCGCAGAAGGTGACGGCGTTAATTGGGGTGTTGCGGCACGCAGACGGCCATCTGGACCTGCCTTTTGATACAGTAACAAGCAGGAGGCCAGCTGGCGGGCGGGGACTTCTGCGTGTAAGGGGAATATCCAGTCGGAGGTGGCGGGGTTGTGGCGCCCATCGTCGGGGGAAGTGAGGTCCGTCGGGGGTTGTCGGCTTTTCTTAGCTTGGTGTGGCGTTTATGGCCGTTTTATGCCCGGAGTGAGGGGAGGGGAATCCTCAACGTCTCTTCCGCCTTTACCCTGACCTCTGGGGGGTATTTATAGCGAGATTCTGTGGGAAGGGTTTTTCTTGGGTAATGCGGGGGATTAGTGCCGTTAATGGGCTTCGCGGAAATCCGCGCTTTGGGAATCGTTTTTCCCTGGCGGTATCTGGCACTCTGGCCTCTCGGGGGGCGTGTTGTTGCTGATGGCGTGTAGTCCAATCGTCCTTTCGTCGCATCGTGGCGCTGCTTTGACGGGACAGGGCTGCTGCTCTGTCTGGACTGGGCGCCTATTTCGCGGCCTCTGCCTTGTGACCGGTCCGTGGCGGGTCACGTGACTAGGCTTCTTGATGGAGTTACATGAATCGTTTTTCCCTGGCGGTATCTGGCACTCTGGCCTCTCGGGGGGCGTGTTGTTGCTGATGGCGTGTAGTCCAATCGTCCTTTCGTCGCATCGTGGCGCTGCTTTGACGGGACAGGGCTGCTGCTCTGTCTGGACTGGGCGCCTATTTCGCGGCCTCTGCCTTGTGACCGGTCCGTGGCGCGTGACTAGGCTTCTTGATGGAGTTACACAATTCCTAATTATGCCCCCAACATTCCCGTGTCCGAGATCGCTAGGTCTCGGGGAAGGGGATGTTGTCAGCTTGTTGCCCGGAGTGTTGCCTTTGGGCGGGGCAGGGGGTCGGTGGAGTGGCCAGGGGTGATTCACGCTATCCTATCGTTGTTTAATCTCGGGTCGGCCCTGTTACGCGGGGCGGGTTCCAGTGTATCTCTTTCCCCCTTGAGGGAAAGGTGTCGGTGACTTTTAGTGAGCGGGGCTCGCGCTGCAGGCGTAGATCTCCCGGAAGTTTTATACCCATTAACCCGGCGCTTGGCGGGGGATAGCTACCCGCTATGGTGTTCTCCGAAAAATCTGAGCGTATAAAGAAGAACATTTTTATTTAGATTTGTAAAGGCTGGTCTACGGCTTGTACATGAGCTATTAGTTTATCGCCCGTTGTGGGGTCAGATCCGGCTGGGGGGGAGCCATAGAGATGTCCTCGCCCGTGGTTTAATGACCTCCGGATCGGGTTGTCGCTGTGGGCCGGGTGGGCCCTTCGTAGCTTGAATTGAGCTCGGCGCGGAGGAGAATGGCCGCCTTCCGTGCTGAAGTGTTGCAAGGTCTCTTTGGCGATCGTGTCACCTTCCCTCCGTTGCTTCGTCATCTCTTTCCGCGGAAAGGGTTTTCCTCGGTCCGGAAGAGGCGCCGAGGAGGGAAGCCGTCTTGCTGCGGCCTGCTCCTTGGGGAGGTTCCTGAGCATAGGGACGTCCCCCGTCGCCCTGTGCCTCGCTGCTTCGGTTTGAGAGTGGGGTTCGGCGCCCGATGGTGCATGGGCGAGCTGACATGCCAGGACTCACCGTTTGGGCTTGTCGGGGATGCAGCCTTTCCGAGGTCCTCGGTCGGAGGTCGAGGGCGGGGAGGTACCGGCCGGCTGGCGCTGGGGGCTTTCGCCCGCCCAGTTGGCTTTGAACGGATGCCATTCTTTCTCCGACTCGTCCTTGCTCAGGGGACGGAGGCGTGAAAGGTGGATTTCCCTTGTGTAAGTGGAATATCCAGTTGACGATCCGTTTGTAAGTGGAATATCCTGTTGGCAGTGTTGGGGATGCAGGCATCGCTGCCCCGGGCGGCGGGAACCATTGATGGCCGGTGACCTCTCTTTTGTTAGGGCGTTGTATCTCGGCCCGTTTCTGGGTGGGTGGGGGGATCAGGTGGCAGTTTCTCATGTCTGCCGGCTCCCCTATTTGCAGGAGGAGGAGTGGCGGCTTTATAGGGAGATCTCGCTGACGGTTTCTCCTCTAGTTATTGCGCTGAGTTGGCACCATTAATGGGCTCCTCGAATTCATGCCCGTAGGAAACCGTCTTTGCCAGGTGGCTCTCACGGGTCCTCTTTTGGAGCGAATCATTAATGGTGGCGTGTTTCTCGAGCGGCCTTTCGTTTTGTCGAGTCACATCGGGGCCGCCTACTCGGGAACAGGCGTCGTTTTGTCCCGGTTTGCGTGCCCCTACTTTTAATTTTTTGAGGTCCACGGGCCCGGGCCCCTCTCGGGTTTGGGTGGCTAGGGTTGGTCCTGCCCCAGAGGTCTGGAGGGGGGGAGCGGGCGCGTAGCCCGGCCCGTGCCCTTCTCTGGTTTGGGTGGCTAGGGTTAGCCCTGCCCCAGAGGTCTGGAGGGGGGGAGCGGGCGCGTAGCCCGGCCCGTGCCCACCTCTGGTTTGGGTGGCTAGGGTTGGCCCTGCCCCAGAGGTCTTGAGGGGGGGAGCGGGCGCGTAGCCCGGCCCGTGCCCTTCTCTGGTTTGGGTGGCTAGGGTTGGCCCTGCCCCAGAGGTCTTAAGGGGGGGAGCGGGCGCGTAGCCCGGCCCGTGCCCTTATCTGGTTTGGGTGGCTAGGGTTGGCCCTGCCCCAGAGGTCTGGAGGGGGGGAGCGGGAGCGTAGCCCGGCCCGTGCCCTTCTCTGGTTTGGGTGGCTAGGGTTGGCCCTGCCCCAGAGGTCTGGAGGGGGGAGCGGGCGCGTAGCCCGGCCCGTGCCCTTCTCTGGTTTGGGTGGCTAGGGTTGGCCCTGCCCCAGAGGTCTGGAGGGGGGAGCGGGCGCGTAGCCCGGCCCGTGCCCTTCTCTGGTTTGGGTGGCTAGGGTTGGCCCTGCCCTAGAGGTCTGGAGGGGAGGAGCGGGCGCGTATCCCGGCCCGTGCCCTTCTCTTGTTTGGGTGGCTAGGGTTGGCCCTGCCCCAGAGGTCTGGAGGGGGGGAGCGGGCGCGTAGCCCGGCCCGTGCCCACTTCTGGTTTGGGTGGCTAGGGTTGGCCCTGCCCCAGAGGTCTTGAGGGGGGGAGCGGGTGCGTAGCCCGGCCCGTGCCCTTCTCTGGTTTGGGTGGCTAGGGTTGGCCCTGCCCCAGAGGTCTTGAGGGGGGGAGCGGGCGCATAGCCCGGCCCGTGCCCTTCTCTGGTTTGGGTGGCTAGGGTTGGCCCTGCCCCAGAGGTCTTGAGGGGGGGAGCGGGCGCGTAGCCCGGCCCGTGCCCTTCTCTGGTTTGGGTGGCTAGGGTTGGCCCTACCCCAAAGGTTCGGAGTTTTGTCGAAACTGCAAAACTTGTGCAGGAATAACCATATTGGGAAGAACGAACGGATATGTACACTGCGTATAAGAAAAGAAAAACTCATAACTATTGGTAGAATTTTAGCAGATGTTTTGCGTTCCAAGGGTGGGCCAGTTCGCTCCCTTCGGGGGTAGCCAGGATGTACGTGGCCGGCCCGACAATGTCGATGTCTGTGTAGGGTCCTTCCCATTTAGCAGCCAGCTTTCCCCGCTTTGCAGTCTCGGGGCGGAAAGTGGCATCTCGGAGGACCAGATCGCCGATCCTGAAGGTCCGCGGTTTCACCCGGGAGTCGTAATACCGTGCCATCCTTTCGCTGTGCTTGACGAGGCTAGTCAAGGCCCGGTCTCGCACCTCGTCTATCAACTCCAAACTGAGACCGAGTCCTTCTCCGTTGGCTTCTTCGTCGAAGAGCTTTAGCCGGAGTGTCTCCTCGCCGATTTCCACGGGAACGACCGCCTCCGATCCGTAGGCTAGTACGAAGGGGCTTTCCCCAGTCGATGCCTTATGGGTGGTATGGTAAGACCACAGGATCCCCGGCAGCTCGTCGACCCAAGCCCCCAGAGCGGCGTCCACCTTCTTCTTCATCGGGTTCAGGATACATTTATTCGCGGCCTCCGCCATTCCGTTGCACTGTGGGTGGGCTACTGACGCGAATTAGAGTTTGATTCCCCAGCCCGAGCAGAAGTCGCGGAAGCCCTCGCAATCGAACTGCTTTCCGTTATCCGTGACAATGGAGCGGGGAATCCCAAAGCGGCATATGATGGATTTCCATATGAAGCCCTTCATATCCATCCACGCAATTCGCGCCAGCGGCTCTGCTTCGATCCATTTTGTGAAGTAATCCACGGCGACGACTAGGTATTTCCTTCCCCCGGAGGCCTTTGGGAATGGCCCCAGGATGTCGAGCCCCCACTTGGCGAAGGGGATCGGGCTCAAGATGGGCATTAGGTTGGCCGGGGGTGCAGTCGTCCGCCGGCAAAACTTCTGGCATGCCTCGCACTTTTTGACGTACTGTACCGCATCCCGGATCATCGTCGGCCAGTAGTATCCTTGGCGCATTACTTTGTGGGCGATGGTGCGCCCGCCATGGTGGTTTCCGCAAAAGCCTTCATGCACCTCGCGGATGACTTGCTCAGCCTGCTCCGGGCCCAAGCATTTCAGGTAGGGCAGGACGTCGAAATTGGCTCGGCGGCGGCGGTACAGCACTCCGTCGAGAAGTACGAATGAAAGGGCCCGCCTTTCCACCTGTTTTGCCAGCATCCGTTCCTCGGGTAGCTCGCCCGTCTCTAGGTACTTCATTATGGGGGTCATCCACGACGTCCTCGTGTCCGCGCACATCAGTTCTCCCTCGTCGATGGTTGGCGTCGCCAGGCTTTCCACGTAGATTGCCTTCCCGATCTCGGCCGCCGAAGAGGAAGCCAGCTTAGACAGGGCATCCGCCCGGAGGTTGCTAGAGCGGGGTAGGTGTTGGACGTCCGCTTTCTTGAACTTTCGGAGTTCGATCTGGATGCGATTTAGGTATCGCTTCATTGTTTCCTCTCAGGCTTCGAAGCCCCCCAGGATCTGTTGGATGACGAGGCGGGAGTCACTCAGGAGCAACACGTTCGTCGCCCCCACCGCCCTAGCGAGCTTCAACCCGTTAACCGCGGCTTCATATTCCGCGACATTGTTGGTGGCCAGGAAGCTGAAGCGCAGGGCGTACTCCAGCGAACATCCATCCGGGGTTTGAATGACTATACCTGCTCCTGTCCCAGAGCCTGTTGCGGAGCCGTCGACGTGGATGGTCCATAATTCGCCCACTGTCGTCGGGGAGGGTGCTGAGGGTTCACCCACCTCGATCCTCCGCGGGGACGTGGTCACTGATGGGAGCTCCGTCCGGTCCCCCGACGGGATTTCCGCTGTGCACTCCACCACGAAGTCGGCCAGCGCTTGGGCCTTGATTGCCGTCCGGGCTTTGTACGTTATGTCGAACTCGCTGAGCTCGACACTCCAATTGAGCATCCTCCCCGACCGCTCCAGCCTTTTCAGGTTCTTTTCGAGTGGCATGTCGGTGTGGACGATTATGGGGTGGGCTTGGAAGTAGGGTCGGAGCTTCCGGGCCGTGGTGACTAGGCCGTAGGCGGCTTTCTCGATAGGGCTGTAACGAGTCTCCGCCTCCCGGAGGATCCGGCTGGCATAGTAAATGGGGCGTTGCACTCCTCCTTCCTCCTTGATCAGGACGGAGCTAACGGCCCCCTCGGTGGTCGCCAGGTACAACCCCAGGGGTTCGCCCTCCTCCGGCCGCGCGAGGAGCGGTGGGCTCTGTAGGTATGCTCTCAGCTCCGCGAACGCCCGGGCACAGTCGTCATCCCACGGGATCACCTTCCTTTGATCTTTAGCTTCGCACAAGGCTGTGCGCAAGACCTTGAAGAAAGGGAGCGATTTCTCCGCCGATTTCGACAGGAATCGCCCCAAAGCAGCGATCCGGCCATTCAGTCGCTGCAAGTCCCAGATCGTCCGGGGCTCCGTCATACCGATGAGGGCTGTCACCTTGTCGGGGTTCACCTCGATTCCCCGCTTCGTTATCATGAAGCCCAGGAATTTTCCCGATTGCACGCCAAAGATACACTTCGCAGGGTTTAGCCTCAGGTTGTACCGGCGGACCCTCTGGAAGGTTTCCTACAGGTCTGTGAGGTGGTCGGGGGCCCTTCCGCTCTTTACCAGCATGTCGTCGATGTAGACCTCCAGGTTTCACCCCACCTGAGGGCCGAATATTCGGTCAACCATTCGTTGATAGGTCGCCCCGGCGTTCTTCAGTCCGAAGGGCATCTTGGTGTAACAGAAGGTTCCTTTATCAGTGACAAACGAGGTCTTCTCCTCATCTTCCTCCGCCATCGGTATCTGGTTGTACCCCGAGAAGGCGTCCATGAAGCTCAACAACTCATAGCCGGACGCCTGGTCCACCAAGTGGTCGATTCTGGGTAGAGGGAAGCTGTCCTTCGGGCATACCTTGTTGAGGTCGGTGAAGTCGACGCACACGCGCCACTTCCCACTGGGCTTCTTCACCAGAACGACGTTTGCGAGCCAGTCGGGGTAGTCCACCGGCCGAACAAATTTGGCCTCGAGGAGTCGCTCTACTTCTTCCTCGGCCGCCCTCTTCTTTTCGCCCCCTGCACTTCTCTTCTTCTGTCAAACACGTCGGGCTTCCGGGTCCGCATTCAACATGTGGGAGATTACTCTCGGGTCCACCCCGGGCATGTCTGCGGGTGACCACGCGAATATGTCCGCATTTTCTCGGAGCAAGGCAACGAGGGCCGTCTTCAATGCGGACGGGAGTTTCGTCCCGACGGAGACGGTTTTTTCCTCATCCGAGGCCACTGGGACCTCCTCCACTTCCTCTGCCGGGGTCGGCCGCTGGTCGCAGAAGTCCTCCCTCTCGTCAGGGACGAGAGCCGTCAGGGGTCGCCTCGGGCTCCTAGGTAGGGGCGGCGCCTGGTTGTGGTCACCGGGCACCTCCCGTCCTCCCCGCACCTGTCCCACCCTCCGCGGGGTCCGGAACTTCATCGTCTAATGTTGTAGGCTGGGGAGCGCCTCGATGGCCGTCATATATGGACGCCCTATGATTCCGTTATACGCCGAGGCGACGTTGACGACGACAAATTGCGCTTCCCTGGTGACGACCATCGGTTCCTCCCCCAGGGTCATGGGCAGGGTGATCGTTCCCTCGGTGGGGATCGCATGGCCGGTGAAGCCAGTGACGGGGCCCACACAGGGCTCCAAGTCTGCGCGGCCCCACCCCATCTTCTCGACCGTTGTCAGAAACAGGATGTCACAGGAGCTACCGGTGTCAATCAGGAGCCGACCGACGTTAATCGCCCCAATCCGAGCCTCGATGACGAGGGCGTCATTATTCTGGCTCCATGCCTCCTGACCGTCCTCCTCGGTAAAGGTGATCGGGGGTCGGGGTATCTTCCTTCGCTTCGGTCGGCGGCCGGCGCCCGCCATCATCACCTGCCGGGCCCTGGCCTCCAGGATTGCGGGCGCCCGTCCCACCGAGGTTGGGCCTCCAGTTACCATCTCAATTCGCATGACTGCCTTCGGGGGGCGGGGCTCCTCCTTATCGCGGTTTGCCAGCGGACCCTGTCCCCCCTCCTCCAGGGGGTCTCTCTCTCCTGTCGCCACCCGCCTTCCCGCGACAAAGTTCCCCAGGTGACCCGCCTGGATCAATCGTTCGATCTCTCTTTTAAGGGAGTAACAACGGTCGGTGTCATGACCGTGGTCCCGGTGATAATGGTAGTATCTCCAGGGGTCCCGCCTCGCTGGGTCCGTCCTCATCTCCCGGGGAGGCTCCGACAGTAGCCCGGCCCTTGTCGCCGCGGCTAGCACCTCCATCATGGGGGCATTGAGTCGCGTGTAATGCGCCAGTGGGGGGTCTTCTCATCTTGGGATGACTCCGGGGGGCCTCCGCGCCGGGGCGAACTCGCGCGCCGGGCCAAGGCGATCTCGTGGGCGAGGCTCGGGCGGCTCCCACCACGGTAGGGCCATCTGATCGCAGCCTCGGCCCCTCTCTTCCTGCCTCGGCCGAGGGTGCGGCCGGGGTCCGTCCTGGGATGGTTTCGCCGGGGGGAATACGACCTTTGCACCGAGGGTCTCTTCGGCCAATGCGTGCCTCTCCACCATTGCAACCAGCGCTTCGTAGTCGGTCGGCGGGTCCCGGAGCAGGGATTTGTGGAGGCTCCGAGTCCGCAACCCTGTCTTGAAGGCCAGCATTAGCACCTCATCGCCGCATGTCACCACCGCCCGCCTTTCTTCCTTAAAGCGGCGGAGGTATCTTCCCGTTCTCTCCCCCTCTCCTTGGACTATCGTGCAGAGATAGTCCAAAGGCTTCTTCTTTGTCTGCCCGGCCCGGAACTCTTGGCAGAACTTGTGTGACAGCTCGCCAAAGCTCCCGACGGACCTCGCGGGCAAGCCGAAGTACCAGTCCAGCGCGGTGTCCCTCAGGCTTTGGGAGAAATGTCGGCATAGGAACGCCTCGTCCACATCCTGCGCCTCCATCACCCCCCGGTATTGTTGCACGTGCGTGAGGGGGTCGCCTCTTCCATTGTACGTGGCCAAGTGAGGGGGTTTGAACCTTTTGGGCCTTGGGGCGGACGTGATCCATCGTGCGAGCAGCGTGGCCTCCTCCGGATAGGTAGGACGATCCGGGGCCTCCCCTCCCCGCCATTCGGGGGTCCGGCTTCGATCGCGCCACGGCCGACGACGGTCCTCCGCCCCCGGGGAGTAGCCCGACGGTCGTCTGACGGGGCTCCTTTCCTGGGCCGAGGAGTCGACGGGTTGTGGGCTACGGCTCTCCCAGCGCCAGCGCCTCCCGGCCAACTCTCCTCGGGCCTCCATCCGTTCCTGATTCTCGCGGAGGAGCCTTTCGCGCTCGACGGTGAGGAAGCGTAGCTGTCGACAAACGGCTTCCTCGTGCAGGGTATCGGAGGGGTGGTGCTGGTGATGCGGGCCGCCTCCTCCAGGCGGGGCCCTGTTCAACAACGGGTCCCGTCCGTCCCCGGGCCGCCGGCCCGTCGCCGTCTCTTCAGGAACCTCTTGGTTACTCTTGTTTCCTCTCCTTAGCCTCTCGCGTTCCGCGACAATGAAGCGGAGTTGGCGGCGGGCGGCCTCTTCTTCCTGGTAGGCCCTCCGGACGGTCTCGGCCGCCTCGTCCAAACACCTTTGCGCCGCGGCCACCTCCCCCAGGCGCTTCCACCGCCGCACAACTTCCATCTCCTCTTCCAGGAGCCTTTACTGGGCCGCAATCTCCTCCGCGAGCCCCCTGTTTTCTTCCTCCTCCTCGAACTGAAGGCGGAGGTTTCGCCTCACGTTCTGGGGCTCCGAGGGGCCGGGCGGCGGCCCCGTTCCGGTTGTCTGAAAGCCTCCCCTGGCCTGAGTGACGGCCTCGAAGCTTTTCAAGACGACGTAGGATGAAGTAGGTTCAGTTTCGATGCCCACGCCCGGAAGGGCGTCGGACGCCGGGGTGATTTGTAGAGAGAGCGGCTCCTGATCCACGGGATCCTTGCCGTGGTCAGGGTTCCGCGAAATTGGCATGGAGTCTAACATGGGTGTGACCCTTCGTTCCCACAGACGGCGCCAATTGTTACGAGGTGGAACTCACGTACAATGAATTTGTATTATGGGGAACCAAGGGCACGATGGTTATATGGAAATGAGGGGTTAGGTAGGCTGTTTTACAAGTGATTAGTGGGATGAAGAGGTTGGATCCGTTGCCAGTGGAGCTCACGGGATCGTATCTCATCGGACGCAGCTGAGGAAGGTTGGACGGCGGGAGGCTGACGCTGACTTTGGTCAAGGGGCGAGCTCTCCTGCAGCACGAACAACTCGTCAGAAGGGCGGGGTTGGGGTTCAACCCTTAGCCCCTCCGATGCCTAAGTCAGTAAAAGGGCTTAAATGGGGGGCTAGTCACGCCGGCCGGACTAACGGTGTGTCCGCCTCGCGTGACGAGCTATAGGTGGGAGAACAAGATATGGAGGACCTTTGCTCTCGTGTGTGAATAATAGAAGGTGAGAGAGAATTTTTCCAACCTCCTCTCCGTAAGGGGAGAGGAGGTATTTATACCTGACGGGTGATGACTAGGCGTGCTGAGCTGGCTCGGGTGTCAGCGGAAGCTTCGGACGAGGACGTCGGAAACAGGAGTTCCTGATCCGCTTCTGTCACGCGGCACAACGGTCGAGGGGTGCTTTTGTCTGGATGTCAGGGCCGAAAGCACTAACCGTCGGATAGGTCAGCCGCCTGGGGGTGCTTTGTCAGGCGGTCGGGTGACGTATGTGTCAGTCGTGTCCTTATCCTAGGCTGTTTGTCGTAAGCGGTGAACTAAAGGCCGGGCTGTCACCCTAGGTGCCGCGTTTCGCGGGGGTCGGGCGGGCCGTCCCGATCGGGGGTTGTCCGCCCCGGCCGTGCCCCTCGGTCGGTCACGGGGTATGGCCCGCTGGTACGAAAGGGTACGTCCGCGTCCGTCAATAGGCCTGGCCTAGCTACCCGAGCATCCCCAAGTGCCCTTCCCCGGTGGGTCGGGCGGCTGCGGTTGTCCGCCTCGTCCGGTTCGGGAAACGCTGCAAGGCGCGCCTGACTCCGTGATGCCCCGGACTTTCGGGGCGGCAGTCCTTTTGTGATATGGTGCGTTAATGGGATATGATAGTGGATCCGGGCGGGAGTCTGACTCCTACGACCCTTAGGTCGTAACAGCGATCATCCCCATGAGCAAGTCATTGGCAATATTCATGATAGTGTCAAGACGAGATCGCAAGTCCACCACTTCGCCAATAGTGCCTTTGTCTCATCAATAGAGCCAAAGAATATAGTTGAAGCTTGCGAAGATGGTGCTTGGATCCTTGCCATGGAGGAGGAACTCATTCAATTCGAGAGGAATGAGGTATGGGAGCTTGTTCCTTTGCCATCGAAGAACCACACCGTCATAGGGACAAAGTGGATCTTCAAGAACAAAACCGACAAAAACCAAGTCGTCGTCTGGAACAAAGCTCGGTGGGTAGCTCAAGGCTATCGACAAGAGGAAGGTATCGATTTCGAAGAATCCTTCGCTCCGGTAGCTAGATTAGAATCAATTAGACTTTTATTGTCTTATGCATGCCATAAAAATTTTAAATTATTTCAACTGGATGTTAAAAGTGCATTTTTAAACGGAGATTTTGTTGAGGAAGTTTACGTTTCTCAACCTCCGGGCTTCATAAATGAAAAATTTCCAAATCATGTTTTTAAACTAAAGAAAGCTCTTTATGGTTTGAGACAAGCTCCTCGAGCTTGGTATGATCGCCTAAAGAATTTTCTTTTGGATTTGAATTTTAAAATGGGCGAAGCCGATTCTACACTTTTTGTTAAGCATGCGAATAATGATATTTTATTAGTTCAAATTTATGTTGATGATATCATTTTCGGTGCTACTAACTTCACTCTTTGCGAAGAGTTTTCTAATGTTATGAAGGAACAATTTGAGATGAGCCACATGGGCGAACTCAAATATTTCTTAGGTCTCCAAATTCGCCAAATGAACGATGCAATCTTCATCCACCAAACGAAGTATACGGTGGAGTTGCTTAAGCGATTTGGAATGGAAAGTGCTTCCGGGAAAAAGACTCCAATGAGCACGACTACGCATCTTGACAAGGATACGGGCGGTAAGGATGTAGACATTCGTCTATATCGAGGTATGATAGGTAGTTTACTCTATCTTACCGCAAGTAGGCCCGATATTATGTTTGCCGTATGCATATGTGCTCGTTATCAGTCTCAACCTAAGGAGTCTCACTTAGTAGCGGTAAAACGTATTTTCCGTTATCTAAGTTATACACTTGATTTTGGATTACTTTATCCAAAATCTAGCACGTATGAGTTAGTCTCATACAGTGATGCCGATTATGCGGGATGCAAATCCGACAGGAAAAGTACTAGTGGCACTTGCCATTTTCTAGGAAATTCTCTTGTCTCTTGGTTTTCCAAGAAGCAAAATTCCGTATCACTTTCAACCACCGAGGCGGAATATATTGCCGCCGGTGCCGCTTGTGCCCAGGTTCTTTGGATGAGACACACACTGAAGGATTTTGGTATTCATTGTGATACTAGCCCTATCATGGTGGATAACCAAAGTGCTATCTGTCTTTCAAAGAATCCGGTGCACCATTCCCGATCAAAACACATAGATGTCCGACACCACTTTTTAGATGATCATGTTGCTAAAAAGGACATCATTTTAGTGTACGTTGAAACCCAAAAGCAAATCGCCGATATTTTCACGAAACCCCTAAAGGAGGACTCCTTTGTGCGGTTGCGTCGAGAATTAGGGATTATGGGTGAATCTGAGATATAGGATTCATATTTCATTCAATTATCTTGCATGCTATTATATTTCGCGATATTTCGTTCATGTTAGATTTATTGAATTTTTGGGATTTTATGTGATATGTTTGAATTTGTGCTCGAATTCGTATTTGTATGTCGTATTTAAGATTTCGACGTTTTATGGGGTAATTTAGATGACTAATGAGAGTGTTAAGATGTTTCATCCAAATGGTTTGTGAAGAGAACTCATTTTTCAATATTTGGACTCTTCTAGTCGGTTTCAGTTCGTTAGTCAACCGACTAGATGCTCATCTAGTCGGTCAGCTAGTGAACTCAGACCGACTAGTTCAAGCCTTAATCTAACTCTTATCTTTTTCTTTCCTTAGTCGGTCACAGTACACTAACCGACCGACTAGATTGAAAACTAGTCGGTCAGTGTGTATACTGCGACCGACTAAATCTAGCCCTAAAAATTTCCTGTTTGCCTCTGTTTCGACTTAGTCGGTTCAAGCTCATTGACCGACCGACTAGATCGTAATCTAGTCGATCAGTGCTTGAACTGTGACCGACTAAGTGGGTTAGGGCAAACGTGTCTTTTCACTTTCCTGACCGACTTAAGATCTATCCGACCGATCTTTTTCATTTCTAGTCGGTTGTTTTCAAAGCTCCAGCCCGCAAAAACCCTATCCCCTCTCGAGACCCTTCGGCTTCTGACGTCTCTCCGGCCATCTCTCCGGCCATCCACGCCGTCCGTCGCCGTCGACCCTCTCCTCCTAGGTATATCTTCCCCTCCTAGGTCTCGATTCCCATTCTAGGGTTTGCTTTAGCTTGATTTCATCTTCTAGGGTTTAAGTTAGGGTTTCGGATTTCCTATCTTAGGGCTGTGTGCTTAGGATTGTTCAATCTTCTTCGCTTGCTTGTTCTCGTCGTGCCACGATCATGGCAAAGACGAGGATCCATATCACTTCATCTGGGGCTTCCCCAATGACTGTAGAGCCTTCTAACCCTAGGAATCCATCTAAGCCCAAGCGTCGTGCTAAATCTACCCAAGCTTCTCCGTCTTCGCCTCCTCTGAAGAAGCAGAGGACGGCGACGGTCAAACCCCGAAAATCTAAGTCTAAAAAGCCCATTCTCCACACTCCCTCTACTCCTCCTGATTCCGATACTGAGTTTATTCCTGAGGATGACTCTGGCCATAGGGAACCTACTCCTCCACTTCGTCCTAGGACTCGCCAGCCTAAGGGAAAGGGCCCAATGCCAGCGGGTGGTGTTGACATATCGTTGTGTCGTGACGACCCTATGTGTCTAGCGGCCTACAACCGTATTGAACACTGCCCGATGCTATTGGAGCACTATGTTCAGTTTTCAGATTTCCTTGGCTTAGCTGACCTCCTCTTCTATAGTGGCCTATTGGATTATCTTCGCTATGACCCCAAGGCGAACCCTAGACCATATCCTCGACTGGTCAAATTATTCTATGCCAATCGTGTTCGGGGCCTGTACGATGAGAGTCACTCCATCGAGACTACTGTCTTGGGAACTCCTATAGTTCTCACGGCAGAAATCTTGGGGAAGATACTTGGTTGTTCATCGTCCGGTCTCCTTCCTTCGGATATCTCTGTTGATGATATATCTTCCTTGGATCAGTCTGTTCTTTCTGATATCTTCCATGTGATCCCTCCTGCCCTCATTGGTGTTCCTTCGAAGTCGTTCAAACCTAATGCTTGGGTGCTTAATCTCATTCTGAAGTCGTGCTTGCTTCCTAAGTACGGCTCATCTTCTCTGCCATCCCAGCCTTTTCTCAAGCTGATTTACGCTCTTTTCTTGTGTTGCGAGATTAATTGGGCTCGCGTTATACTCGATAAGATGGACTCTTTCGAGTGTATTTGCAAGACCAATAAATCTGCGCATATCCCTTACCCGTGTCTGTTGACCCTGGTTTTCCGTCATTTCCGTGTTCCTCTCCCTCCTGACGATGAGCATCCTTTGGGTCCTCCTCTGAACGCGACGGCCGTTAAGAAATCTCTTGTGGCGCTTCGTCATGTGCAGAGGTCGACCACATCTGCTTCCCAGGCCACTCCCTCAGCTGCTGCAGCCCCCTCTCCTCCTGCCACATTAGATGATGTCGTACGCCTTCTTCGTCGGCACGAGTCGCGTATGGCTCGTACCGAGGAGGTCGTCTGCCGTATGGCTCGTATGATGGGCATTGATCTTCCTCCTTCAGTTTCTGAGGCCGAGGAGATGGACGATGAGGAGATTGACGAGCTTGTCACTTCCTTGGCTCGTGGCGATGAGGCCACTGCTGCTGCTGCTGCTACCACTTCTGCTCCTAGAGTTGGCACCACTTCCGGTGCTCCAGAGACTTCTGCATCAGTAGTTCAGACTTCTGAGGCTGCTGCTGATCCTGTTGACGAGCCTGCTCCTATCTTACCTGCTGATACTCCTGCTGAGACCCCAGCTGTTGAGCCCGTCGTCGTTTCCACACCTGCCCCGATGATCTCGTCTGTTGACACGCCTCTCCTTCATGCAGAGCCTGAGTCCACTCCGTCGACTGGACCCACGGAGACTGCAGATCCAGCCACTTCCTCGTGATCGTCAGTTTCGAGGACTCTCCACTGCTCATTGGATGATGCATCTTATTGAGAGTATTTTTTTGGGTTAGGATGGAGTTTGGGTGTTCTTTTGATGTATTTTTGATATGTTGGTTAGTCGGTGTATGTGTTGTATTTTATTTTGGATATTGATGATGGTGTTATGATGATGATGATGTATCTTTTGATGTTTATATCCATGGTATGTTGTATTCAATGTCCTCGATGTGATATCTTTTTGGATGTACTCATGATATTTCGATATATATATATACATCGATGTTCACTTTGTTTTTCTTCTTCGTGCACATTAATTCTCATTCAATGTCCATGCTATATGAAATCGTCGCTCGACGATTGAAAAACTTGGTTAAATAGATTGAAATTCTATAATTGTATAGAATTGTTATCCATGCACCAATTTAACCAAGAATATTGAATATTGAAGGGTATGTTTCTTTATTCAAGAAATGAACAATTATTTGGTATTTTTGATGATTTTGATTATCGCTTTTTGATAATGGACAATTTGGCACACCTTGATTTGATTTCATCATTTTTCCCTTGGTGTCAATTAGGTCCATCGTCATTTTCTACGACTCCCGATGTTGGATTTTCCATTTCCTAGTTGTTGTCGTGGTATGCCCCCCATTTTTGGGATAATGCCAAAGGGGGAGAGATAATGATAATAAATAGGGCAAATGAAAATTTAACTCAATTTCCAAGAATCTAGTTTGATATGTTAGATTCAGGGGGAGTTAAGATATATATAAGGATTTTCAAAATCCGATATTTCAAAAATCGATTCTCTTTATTTATCTTACTCGTCTGATTGATGCAATTCATATATATTCATTTTGGAATTAACGTGTCATCAATGCAGGGGGAGTAAGTATTTTTCATTTGAATCATTATTTTTGATTATTATTTATGTTGGTTTGTCATCACCAAAAAGGGGGAGAATGTTGAATATTGGACTCCCCGGATTTGGTTTTGATGATGAGCAAACATAAATAATCCATGAACTAACAATTTGTGAGCGCAGTATTGGAGATCGTCGCCAAATTCACGAGAACAATCAAAGCGACATCTCAAGACTTCTCAAAGCACGTATTCATGCCTAAAGCTTCGTTGAAGCTCTTGCGCCATTTTGGAAGTCATGAAGATTTAATCGAAGCTCTCGAAGATCGTTTATTAAGGTTTTATTTATAGTCTTTTAAGCTTCGATCTATAGAATGTTAAGCCTTGAGTATATCTTACGTTTCTATCTTCATAATGCTCATGGCATAGCTTTAGGATCTTAGTACAAGTTCATTCTAACTTTCTCGAAGCGTCGTGCTTCGATTCGGACTTGTTTGTGCATGTTAGTTGGTACAAGAAGAAGTACTGACCGACTAGATGGTGATCTAGTCGGTCAGCAGAGCTTCTTGGACCGACTAGTTTGATTCCTTAATTTCTTGTTCAGTACTGTTTACGGTTAGTCGGTCTACGTTGACTCACCGACCGACTAATTTGTAAACTAGTCGGTCAGTGATGCTTCTTTGACCGACTAGTTGTGACTTACTGTTCATTCTAAATTTCTCATAAGCTACTGTTTATCGTTAGTCGGTCTAAGAACGTTTGGTGACCGACTAGTTGACAATCTAGTCGGTCAACTTTTGTTCTTGGACCAACTAAGTCAATTTGTATTCAGACTATTTCACTTTGCCTCTTAGTCGGTCTACGTTCACTGACTGACCGACTAGTTGTGAAACTAGTCGGTCAGAAAGTCTTCTTGGACCGACTAGATTTCTAGGTCTGAATTTCTTTCTCTTCTCAGTTCCTCTCTTAGTCGGTCCATGTTGATTGACTGACCGACTAGTTGATGAACTAGTCGGTCAGTGGTTGTTCTTTGACCGACTAGTTTCCTCAGATTTCTATCCGTTGGAAATTGACCTAACTTGTTTTTATGGGACCCTATAAATACGAACCTAGGTCATTTCTATCTAGGTTAGAGCTGCCATTAAGAGATTCATTGAGATAGAAAGAGATAGCCATTCTCACTCATTTCCAAAGCTCTCTTCCTCACAAGAAACCCATTCTCTCACATTCTAGATCTAGAATCCATCTTGAGAGAAGCTTGTTCTTGGTGAGCCCTTCAAGCTCTAGCTTGAATCAAGTCTCCAAATCTCTCCTATGCACCTATTGCTGGTCATTTCCTTGGTGCTAGGTCTTGGTGACTTCATCTTCCTCAAATCATTCCTTTCACCTATTGGGTAAGAAAAACTCAAGGTATAGGATTTTGTGGTAAGATTGTTTATTTCATTATAAACTCATTTATATTGCTTGTTGATTCTCTCGGTTGTGAGAGAAGGTTGTGATCCCGGGTTGTGGGATTCACTATTGCCATTGCATGTATGATTTGATCTTGTGAAGGTTTTTCACAAGATATTCATAGTGGAAATCTTGGGTTAGGGTTTCTAACCTAAGTATCCGGAGGGGATCCGGGTGGTTGGGACGTAGGATCACCGGGAACAAGTCGGGGAGACTTGGGTGGATCCGAACCCATTAACATCATTTGTTAGCATTGTTAATTTTGTTGTTGTCAATCAATTTAAGCTTCTGCAAATTGATTTGGTAGTTGTTTGCACTATAATTTGGAATTATACTCCTTGTTATTTTTAAAGTACTATTCACCCCCCTCTAGTACTTGTGCAGTAGCTTGTAGGGCATTACAGAGATCACCCGCCCAATCAGCATCAGTGTAGCCTTCGAGACTCAAGGCATCTCCTTGATAGCATAAAGCATAGTCTGCAGTTCCTTTAAGATACCGCATTATCCTCTTAACCGCTTTCCAGTGTACTTGCCTTGGATTGGATTGGTAACAACTTACCATTCCAACGGCAAAACAGATGTCCGGTCTTGTACACATCATAGCGTACATAAGAATACCAACTGCACTGGAATATGGAACTTTTTCCATAATTTCCTTTTCCTTTTGGTTCTTTGGACACGATTTCAGACATAAATTATCGCATTTGCTTATAGGAGTATCAATGGACTTGCAGTCCTGCATATTAAAACGTTCTAGAACCTTCTTTATATAAGTCTCTTGTAAAGAGAGAGAAGTTTCTTCGAACGATTCCTTGAAATCTTAACTCCAAGGATATATGCGACTTCTCCCATGTCTTTCATCTCAAAAACTGATGAAAGCCAAGCCTTGATATCCATCACAAAGCCCTTGTCATTTCCGGCAATTAAAATGTCATCTACATATAGAGACATAATAACATACTTGCTCTTAATCCTCTTGATATATACATAGTTATCTTCATCAAGCATGGAAAACCCATTTGATAAGACAAC